>VMBQ01002623.1:28555-111735 GCA_007657795.1 Dreissena rostriformis
ACTACTACTACTACTACTACTACTACTACTACTACTACTACTACTACTACTACTACTACTACTACTACTACTACTACTACTACTACTACTACTACTACTACTACTACTACTACTGCTACTACTACTACTACTACTACTACTACTACTACTACTTCTACTACTACTACTACTACTACTACTACTACTACTACTACTTTTACTACTAAAACTATTACTACTTTTACTACTAAAACTATTACTACTGCTACTACTGCCACTTCTACTGCAACGATTGCTAGTAAAACAACAACAACAGCGTCAAAACAAACTTATGCTACTACTTTTAGTACTACCAAAACAACTTTTACTACTTTTACTATAACTACAACAACTTCTACCATTACTACTACTAATGATAATTATACTAACACTTCTGCTACTTCTACTTCACTTATTGCTACTTTTACAACAACACCAACGTCAACAAAAATACTGCTAATACTACTACCTCTACTACGTCTAATACTAGTTCAAGAAATAAAACTACAACTACTACTGCACTACTAAAAATGCTGCTGATGATTACGATAAATTAACAAGTACTTCTTTTACTTTTACCACTATAACTTCTACTACTACTGCTTCTTATGCTGCCACTTCTACTACTACGTTTACTACTAGTTATTATTTGAAACCTTTTTGCTGACTTCGGGAAACCAGTTTCTGTATAATTGACACATAAACAGATAGAATCTTGGAAGCTTTTAAAGCCCTATTAACACTCAAAATCAACGAATATGTCGTCGAATATTTCATAAAATATTTAGTTTTTGTACCACATAAAATAAAAAAGAGCATTTTGTATCTTGTTAAATCTATGTTTCCATACCACATCTTGTGTTAAAATTTAGCTATAGCTATAATGAACACTGATTGTTTATGGGATATCTTTATTTTACGAAATCTTTCACGAAATATTCGTTGATTTTGAGTGTTAATGGTGCTTTAAAAGCTTCCAACCATTTATTGTCTATTTTTAGCAAAGCGAAGCTCAACTCTAAAACAATTCTTTTTTGTTTGACTCCCTAGTTGTGCCAAATATTTTATGTGCATCTGAAATATAATAACAAAATTAACACTTCTACTACTACTTTTACTATTAGTTTTATTATTTATTACCTTTTTGCCGACTTTGGGAAACCAGTTTCTGTATAATAGACGCATGACCAGATATAATCTTGTCTTTTTCATGCAGTTCTTGTCTGGTTTCGAGTAGTTCTTGTTTAACTGTTTTGACTTCTGCTTCTAACTGCGATTGCATCACTTCCATTTTTAATTTCAGTTCGTTTATAATGTGCATAGTAATATTCATAATTGCTACGGGTTCATTTGCGCCTAATAAGACGGGAACGTATCCTAGGAGAATAAGAGCGATCAACATTTTCTGTTCTGTTCCTGTTGAGAATTGACAAATGTATTGAAATAGTACCGATATATATGTATATATATACAGTCGATTGTGCATGGCATTGTCTTTAAACTAGAACTTCTTATCTATGAAAGTACAACAAGTTAACCAAAGAAACGGAACAGTGTCGCATGGGTGTCGCATGGGTGTCGCATGGGTCTCATGGCTGTTGCTGAAGGTCAAGTTCAATGGCTGTTGATAAAGTCAAAACGTGCGTAAGACAGCTACGCCGAAACAAATGAAGTAAACATCCTTTAAAACATGTCGATTCAAACATGACCTTACTGTCTTGACATTTTCAAATACGATTATATTATATTATTATATTATATACTTATCAAATGTTGATAATCTAGTATGGCTTCCAAGGGACGATTTAAAAGTTAAAAGAAAACCATACCGATGGAGCACATACCTTGATATTTAAATATAGTTAGATAAAGTATAAAGCGTTAAGGCGTTGTTTAAGAAATGTCTGGTCCCTCCATAGGTTATTCCACTCCTAGTAGAGGCCTATATTAAAGACCCATTAACACACAAAATCAACGAATATATTGTAAAATATTTCGTAAAATAAAGTTAACGGATAAAAAAAAAATCATTGTTTCTTATAGCAAAAGGTAACATTTCGAAGCCAGATGTGGACTGGTTACATAGATTTAACGAGATAGAAAATGCTCGTTTTTATTTTTTGTTGAACAATCTATTCCATTTTAATTTCCCGCAACGATATCTATTCATACGTCACACGAACACTAATTTGGCACATGAACATGTGTTGAATATATTGTCCCACAAAAAATAAAAAAGAGCATTTAATTTCTCGTTAAATCTATGTTACATGTACCAGACCATATATGGCGTTGAAATTTTGGCCATTGCTTTAAGGCACACTAATTTGTTATGTGTTAACTTTGTTTTACGAAATATTTGTTGATGTTGAGTGTTAATGGGTCTTTAAATATCTGATCATTATCCTCCGTATGTGTCTAAGCTGACAGAGCAATGGCTAATACCAAGTTGCTGAGCACTATCACGCAGTGTCGGACGGAATAACCATGTCTCCTTATTCTAGAAAGTTACTTTGATACCCAACAAGTCCTAGAGTTGAATGGAATGGGCCGCGTTTCAGATATTGTATTTTCTATATAACGCCATCAAGGCTGTAAGCATCAACCGCAATTGAAATGGTATTTGCTGATTTTGAGATTTTTATGAGTTCATATAGAATATCAGTACTTTAACACATTTACTTTATAAAGTTATCGTCGCGAAACTAGACCAGAACATTTGTGGCAATGATACTAGTATCTTCGACGGGTTCAAACGTGACTCGTGCGAGGTCAAACACATAAGCACCATGACAAACTGATGTAATTGATTATTATACTGGATCGTGAAATAGATTTTGAATTGTTGGGGCTTTATTAAGACTAAAAAGCACCCATTGAAACTTTTCCGTGCTCTTCTTTTTTATTATATAAATGTCAACCGGGGATGTCGTATTATTTTTCATCAATCGTCGAAAATTTAATATGTTCAAATTATAACGCATATCTTGGTTGCCCTAAGGTGGACTGGCTACATACTGCATTTTTTTGGTAACTTTCTTAAATCAACTATACATTATACTGGTGTTCAACCTACTTTCTACAGTACTATGGAAGGGAATTTTTGCCAGTCCATTCATGTTGCTTAATGATAATTGCATACTGCTTATTAGCAATTGTATATGGCTTGATGACAAATCCGTGCTAACATGTTACAATTGCATATTGGTAAATGACAAATGCTTTTTGCACTGTGCTTTGCGTTACCAATATGCTGCAATTTTCGTGCGCCTTTGTACTTCTTTACGTCACTTGGTGGCATCTCCAGGTAGCTTCCTTGCGTCTGTTTTTACTTGATAAACGTAAATGACATATTCTCCTGCGTATAAATGATAACTCAGCCATGTATTATCATGTTTTTCATGTTCTTATCGCTTTATAGTGTATAAACTACAACTTTACAATATAGTTATTACAGTAGTAATTGCACTAGTAATTACACGAGAAAATTAACAAGACGAAAGCAATAATCACTTGGCATTTAGCCAGGCATGATGCAACTTGAAGTGAACCAAATGCGCCATGACAACTTGTAGTCAATATTTCAATCGGTTAATAAGAATTATTATTATGAAAAATCCAAGTGATGCGTTGACTATTAAGCCGCTGGCTATTTTTGTCGATAAAGCCTTGTCTCTGCGAGTCAGTAAAGCGCAAAAAGCAGGCTAGTTTTTGTGTGTGCAATCGATGCATGGTTAATACGTTTGTATGTCAGTACATTGGTACGTAGTCTTTTGCCTGTAAGTCACAAAGCAGGTTAACTATCAATACATCTGGGCAAATTGGAATCATCAATGGATGTTTGTATTACGTTACGAAGTTGGTGATTCCTAAAATTTATTGATAATGAAAATGACTCGTTGAATGCAAAAGTTAAGACGGTTTGAGCACTAAATGTACATACATAGTTTAGGATCGGGTACAGATATGCATCTCCTATGCAGTTTGAGTTAGATCTTGATTTTTTGATTGGCAGATCGATTAATTGATCGATTTACACGTTCCTGAATCTTAAGTTAATCATTCCAGGTGCTTATAAAACACGTGGTCCGATACATTCGATCAACATGAAAACTAAAACATTCTTCTAATGGACTTGGTTAGCTTGACAGGTTAACAACCTGCAAACACCACAGGTCAAGCGCACTTTTAAATATCAAGCAGACCGGGGTCGTGACTGGGAATCATGCGTTGACCGTAGTCTATCATCGTTCGTGGTACACAGTTACACCAACAAGATCAATATATCTATAACGATGAACATAAGAGTCACGAGAAAGACAGCAGATAACCTTAATTGGTGCCAACAATAATACTACATTTGAATGCTCCCTTATATTTTTCGCTTAAGCATTTATAGTCGCTGCTTTACACGTCCGCCAGCCGTGGTTGGTACATGCGCTGCTAACCTCGGCTTAGAAAAGCCATAAACTTGATGCTATTTTTCATCATTCGTTTCAACTTTTGTGAGTCTAGTAGGTTAATTTTGTTATGTGTGCTGGGTCAGAGACATTGTCAAATTATAAATATTTTTAACAATTATTTACTTTGAAGGGCAAATGGAAGCATGATTCAATTGAAATAATTAAGGATGCAATATTGCACAAAACATGCATCGTGAAGTGCATTATAATGATTAAGTTTTACAGAATCTACTTTTTTGTGACATGTTTTGAAACAATTTTGTAGCATGGACGCCACTGTCAAATGTGTCTTTATTTTTGATTTTTCATTTGATGATTTTGTTAGATGTTTTGTCATTATGAGCCAGTTTTATTTAAATGTGTGTCATAGTTGCTTCCCATGTGAATTTGGGCCTGTATCTCTCTATGAATGTGTTTCACGCATATAAATTTCTATGTTTCATATTTTGAACAATACTGTTTCAATAATGTTTGTTATCTTTGCAGTGGGATCCTCTTATAACTCAGTGTAGATTAATCCCAGGAACACACGATGGGCGCTTGTTTGTTGTTGAAAATCAATGTACCAGCTTAATTAAATAGTATTCATTGTCCAACGTAGCGAACTTTATCACGCCATTTTGCGATAATGACAAAAGTTAATTTCTCATATAAACATTACTTAGTATTCAGAACGTTCAACTAAGTCATTGTTTTGACAACCTTTTCAGGACAGATTTAAGAATCGCGTGGCTATCAAGCTAGAATAGTGATTGGAACATTCGCTTCTCACCAATGCGGACTTGGTTCAACCCTATTCAGTGCATGTGAGTTTAGTTGTTTCTCACATACTGGGCAGGTGACCGTAGTGAATACTAACCACGCGGTCAAACATCCACGTGTTCGTATGTCTTGCAATCTGCAAATAAATGATATTCCTCATTTTTTATTACTCTGAAGGGAAACATCTCTTATCTCGAGCGCGAATATTATTGTTTGGGCAAAAATAGTCTACATGCCGGAAAGAATCGTACACCTGCCAGAGTTGTCTCCCTGTAGAAATAATTTGCGATAAAACATCACATATATCATTGGTTACATGTAACGAAATAAAACAATAAATGCGTAGAAAGATCATCGAGGCAGCAACAAAGTCAAATGCACTTAGGCAAGCACAATCGGTAAATAGTAATATGAATACACATTTCAAGATTGTACAGCGATAAGCACATGCCAATTACACCAAAATCAAATGGTATTCATAATTGGACTGAACATTAGCATTAAGGCGCATGAACGATGCATTGTTTCCATAGCAAATGCACGAAACCAAAATTAAGTTGTAATGTAACAGAACTAAAATGCAATTTGCAAAATGTCACCATGGAGTTGTCAATAGGCAATATAAACTTGTCATTTAGCAATATGCACATGTCATTAAGCAACATGCATGTACTGGCGGATAAACCCTTCCATACAATACAACAATATTTTTCGTTCATAGGGGATTTCCCTTAAAATGCCTCCCTACACGACATCGTTCAAATGGTAAAATAAACTATCCATTGCCGACTTATTATCACTATATAAAGGTTACCGCGAAGACAATTTATACATTAATATAATATATGTTCCAGCTGCGGGTTCGTTGATTTTAAATGTGTATACGTATATGTAAACATCAGCCTTCGTATAATGACTTTATTACTGGACTTGAATGTAGAAATGTTACAAACCGATAATACTTCCATATCGGGAAGGATTGTACATGCGATTAAAAGCGTTACCACGAGGGAGGTAACTTCTGTGAGAAGTTTGCGCCATTGGACGCGTTAACTTGTCACATTGGTTACCTCCCCTATGGGTTAACGGGAGCACTCACTGCATTCACAATACAAATATCTCTTTGAAACGTTAAATTAATGAAAATCAGTTCAATTTCCCAAAACACCATTATATCAATTGTTTACTATAAACATGTCAACGGAATTATATTCTTACAACTTAAAATCAAATAAATAAAAGCAATAATATTTCACTCGATCATTCTCACGTGGTCTTTATCGGCCGCAGGGATTTGTTACGAGTTGTGCTTAAAACATGTGATATCTCAGCGCGGAGGTTGCATTCAGCTATTGGATGTGTAGTATGCACGAATGTAACGTATACGTGCTGAAAGACATTGTCACTTTGTATGTAGTTGAACCCCAAGCGACGCAGATTTACACAAATTACAAACGATGCCGTTATGGAAAGGTAACTCTGACATAAAATACTAATTGTTTTGCACATATCACTCCGTTGTCCGCCTCAGTAAATAAAGTTTTCATGGATGCCTGGTGTACTACGAGCATAACCTGGCCGTTTCATTTAAGTGCTATGTCCGCCAACATTTTTTCTTTATTTCGTCTTCTTTACAAACTATTCCGTTTCGTTTGATCAATACGTCCAGATATCCAGTTGGCTTTCGCTGTAAAACACAAGTTTTTTTTTTATCAACTTAACTGATGATTATTTAAAGTAGACCTCAAGAAGGCCTTTTAGCCCTGTCAATATAGCCCAAAAAACTTATTATAAGAATTTCTCATTTTATAACAATGTTTTCGAATGTCTGCTTCAAGTCATTATTGTTTGCAGGGACGTATAAGGTAAATCAAGTGACAAAAATATGTGTAACACATGTAATAAAAAAAACATAAGTATTTGTAATTTAAGATCATTCGTTTTCAAGTTTACCTTATTTGGGGGTGGAAAGAAATAAGATACATTATTACCCAAAATAAAACCTCAGTCTGTTTAATTTACAAGTCAGTGCAGTTCATTCAGTCTAACATGGAATTATTTTTAATTCCTTGATGGATTGTCCGTTTGGTATCATACCATTTAATAGTGTATAACACTAAATATTAATGACCCAAAATAATATATCTACAAGAACCCAGTGAAATATACACACAATAAATTATTTACAAGAACACACCACACTAGAGTAAACAAGAATATCTGATCAACCATATAAAAAATACTTTGAACACCATAGATCCAAATTAAGCCAGTTGAAACTTATATGCCTTAGCTATTTAGTTAAATTATGAAACATACATGTCTTTAAACAAAAACTTCTTCGAATCCGAATCCGAGTTTATGCATATGAATATTGTGCTGTTCGAACAACTTGTATCCTTATATTTACCGCAAGCAGTGGAGCATTCGAGTACATTTGTCCTGCATGTGCAATTTTTCGAGTCACAATTTTGCTTACATTTACATCTGATCATGTTCAAAAGTGTTTCAGGAGCAGCCTGGATATCGGTATTTATAGGCACGAGGTGGTCCTGTTCTTTTACCCAACCCCAATATGCTGAGTCAAGTGTTGATTTTTTACGAATCCACTCTTGCACCTGCTAAAATTTCCACATACTGTGATTTTTTGCCGCGGCAAAAAACTCAAACCCAATACCGATTGTCCTGTGCGATAACTGTTCTTCAAATGTTTACTATTGCCACATATTGTACCCGGTGTGCTGCTGTTGGATATCTTGAATATTGCTATTTTAGGTTTTAGAAAGGATGTGCACCATTCATATAATACCCTATTGCTGTAAACGGATTTGCAGTCAATTTTACCAGAAACAAGCTTCTCGTAAAAATCAACTTGTTCGTATATTGATTCATTTTAAGCAGTATGCCCATGTTCAATTCTAGGTACTAATTCAGTGTCATTTGACTCAGCAGTAACCAATTATTTTTGTTCAAGTAGTTTCGCATTAAGATAATGCCCTAAGCAGTTGCAGCAAGAGAGTGTCCTCTTATTACTCTTGAAACAGCTTTCCCACTCATCATATGAGGTAGAACATTTGAAGCAAATACTGTCTCCTTTAACTCATTTATACCTGAGTCTGATATAAGCTGATCGATACAACCAATGTTCTAGTTCTACTCTCTTGAGTTTAATCGTATTGCGCACATATTTTTTATCAATCAGTACCTAATACATCAAAGGCATAAGTACAATCATGTTAATATATCAAAGACATTAGCAACAGATGCATCACGTATATTATTGGCAGTATTTCCCACACGTCTCCAGTACGTGTACATCCACTAAAATAAGACGGTCATACGGTGATAGCGGTTCCTGTGATACAGATTGTTAGTTTATGATTAATTATCGCACACAAATGTGAAAAAAGGAACAACATTTGCTCGCATTTGGGGTTTTACTGTGAAGTCTTTGTACAGTAGTTTATAGAGCATAAATAGCACGTAACGCTTGGCAGAAGAATGTTATATTGCGTTAGCTTAATGCGAATAGTTTATTTTAGAGAACAAGACCTGAATGGGAGATTAGCCTTATGGTTATATGTAGTCATACAATTATAATATTAGAAATGTATGTACAAAAGTGTCTGCCCTAGCATATATAAAATAACAGTTGAAAAATAATTTATAACGTTTTTGAAGTCAAACACATCTCGAGGTATAAGCAACTAAAGTATGTCTTTATACAATTGCAGAATGAATAAATGAGTTCGAGGTCTAGAAATTCATAGATGCATATCATAATGCATATAATGATATGTCATATGTCAAGCTGTTGTTTACATGTTTAATGGAATTTTGAGATATCATTTCAAGTCATTATGGGTTTATTAACTATGACTGCTACTAAGTTGTCATGGCGATATTGGAAACAATCACTTATTGCGAAAATAACGAATAACTGATGCTTCAACACAACGATTCAACGATACGTTTCAACGCTACGCTTTAACTTAACATTTGAACAAAATGCTTATGAATAATCGACGTTTTAACACATCGATTTTTACAACAAATTGAAGACGGTGCTTCATGAACAAATGCAGCATAGAGACATAATCGCGTAGGGCTACCAAAGTCAAACGCGTGGTTTTCATTGCTGGAAGAAACGTGTCCCGGAAGCAATAATGACGGTGGATTCAACAATACAAATAAATAAAAAACGGCCAGAACAATTCATTAAATGAAATCACAATGGATTTGACAACAATGGTTTTACTGGAAAAAAATAACGGTCTAGCCAGTCTCGATGTGAACCTCATTATCCGGATCACGGACGCGTTATTAGCCTAAGCACTAACATGAATGACGCTGACCACGTGACAAATCAGCCTGGACTAAAACGACAAGCCGATCAATCTTTTCGACAACAACATTTATATATTTAAAAGCAACAACGTGTTCGACATGAACAACAACTTCGATGATCCGTGGGCAACGCCTGACGTTACAGCCGGACATTTTATCAACGTCATTGGACATGTGATTCTATTCCTGTTCACTTCAATTGCAATGTGCATTGTCTGACAATATCCACACATTTTAGTAAATACATTTGTTAACATCTTATTAGCAGATCAGGTATTTTGTAATTATGTGCTACCCACATTACACATGTCTTATCTTTGATGTGTTTGTTGACATATTAGTGCAGCGCACTGGTCAAGAATGTTTGAAGCATGTAGACCTTACGTTCTACAAAGACACATTGTTGTATCAAAGATATTCATTATATACAATTGTATTTAGTACTTTAAAATATATTTTGAATTTTTGATATAATAAAATATAAAAATCTTATCTGAAGAATATAAGGTATGTGTGGCGTCGTAACACTTCTTAACATTTGACAAAACCTTAAATTTACAAGAATATCAAATACATGATATATCTCGTGGCTAATGATACATTAATTTACCTGGACGTGCCCGATATGTACCTAATAATTGTATTAAAACGTCAAACGCCGGGCTTAAATGACCTTTCCTGTTTACACCTCATGTTTAATTTTGAGGATATGTCCTCTTCAGTTTTACATCAGCACAGAAATTGTACTAATAAGCTACCGTTAGTCATGTTTGTTTTGCCGTTAGACATGTTTGTTCATGGATTTCTTTGGTTGTTGGTTTGTTTTTGATGTGCACTCGACCTTCTTACGTCTGGTGTTTCAGTGTTTATAGATTTTCAAAGTATATCTTAGTTAAGTGTTAGTCCAGCCCAGTTTCAGAGAGCATTAGACACCGGGGTTGTTTTCTTACCGTCACGGGGCCTTTTCTGGAGGTCCTTCATGTATCATCGTCTAATTAACATATCTTGCGGACTTGGACGTATCATGTAAATCGACAGAATAAACTTAAATGCAAAAAATCATCGCGTTGTATTTGTGTTTGTGTTCAAGCCATCGAACTACGTTACAGATCTAAAACCTTATATTTGTTCTAATGAGTCATATTTTGTTTGCATACAACCAGTTCTGTTCGAGGCCGTCATTGTGTTTTAATACGTTTTGGGCAAGTTTCATGAATAATTGGGGAATAAATACAATCAGATGTTAACAAGTTTTACATATTTTTTTAATTTAGCCATGTTAAGGCCACTACTCCGTCCCTGGTGCTCGTGGGTTTCAATAAGGGGAACCATTTTAAAACACCGTTGAGATAACATAAAAAGAGTTGTTCTCAGCGATTTTTAACAAGATCGAGACAACAGTGCGAAATGTTTACTTTTTGCAAGCGTTTTTCAGTTTGACATGGAGATAACGTTTTGGATCCTTCATATGCCTTTTCGAACTCGGCTGATATATCACAATATCACAATTGCCCATACTAAGTATCATGACGATAACTTCTGGTGTTTTTACGAAGGAAATGTTTAAAGGTGATCACACCAGCTTGCATTCAGCGCTTTGTGCAAAGGTGTAATACAATATGAAACTGGGTTCCGAATAAATACTGGTAAACTAAGTATTTTGTCAGTATTTTAATTTCATCATATAACAATTGAATTGCACGTGAAGCTCAGTGCAGCAAAGCTCCGGTGAATGAGGTCAGGTAGTACTTCGGATCCCCGTACAGCCGCCCGTTGTCCCCCATCTCTACCCACACAGACTGACCCTGGTTTAGGACCAATATAGCAGTGTTCCCAGACTGTTCACCTCTACCATCTGCCGGAAAGACCACTCCGTCTACAGCATGGTCGCCATCTACCATCAATCGAGCAACCATCTGACTTGACACCCAGTCTTCAAACATGAACGAGAAGGTACGTTCCCGTCACTGGAATGGTCACGACGCCCGTGTGCACATTGTACATGTTTCCATCATTGCTGACCAGTCGGTTGAATTTGACGACGGTACCAGGATGAACGGCCTTTTCCGTGTGGTCCAGAACGGCCGTGAAAGAGTATGACTGCGTCTGTCTGCGACCTGGTAGCATAAGTCAGATACAGTTATTATTAATTATAATCAATAAAGAAAAGTTAACATCGACAAAAGAAACAACGTCTTCAACTACTACTGCAACTGCTTATGCTACTTCTTCTACAACTGCTACTACAACTGCTACTGCTACTTCTGCTGCTGCTGCGTCTGCTATTACTCCGTCTACTTCTACTAGTTCTTCTAATACTACTTTGATATATTTACAGAAGCTCCAACAGAAAAAAGTGAACCAACTCGATCGCTCATGATTCTAATGACCTCTCAACGGAAGATCCGAAAATCATGACATGAAAAAGGCGTAGCCGTATGAATAACAATGCCATATCTGGCACACTTGGCCGACAACGGCTGCCCAGCGCGAGAAGGAAAAATACCATCTCTTTTATACTATTTGTACTCATACTTATTATACTTGTTATTAACATTATTGTTAATATAAGTAGCAGTAGTAATACGTGTATTATGATCATGAAAATAAGAAGAAGATCAACCTCTTTTTTGACTTTGGGATACCAATTCCCGCAGTGTCTCGTCTTTTTGTTTCAGTTCTTTCTTGGTCTGTAGGAGGTCTTGTTTAACTGCCTTCACCTCTTCGTTCGAGACTGTAAGCATGTTTGCCATTTCCTTGATTTCCGACTGCATCATTTCCATTTGTAACTTCAGTTCGTTAACAATTTGCACCGTATCGTCAATGCCTGCACCGGATTCTTCCGCACCCAATAACACGCGAAAATAACCAAGGAGAATAAAAGCGATCAACATCTTACGCTGTGTTCCTGTGTTATGGACAAGTGAAAGAAGAGTGAAACATTGATAATCCAATTATATTTGAGAAGATAATATAAACTAGGGCACTTATATAGTAAAGTATGACAATTTTACGTGAATGCGTGATAGTGACAATCAAACTTATCTCCCTGGTTGAGCCCATGGCAATCACAAGTAAAATCTGAAATGTCATTTTATATATGGTTAACAGTAAACAAAATGCCAAAGAAAATATAAAATATAAATGATAAAACATGTGTAAGTACAATAATACTTTATTCGACAATCATCATGTGGGGTGTAGTGGCGGCAAGGATAATATTCGAGGTATGCTCGAAACCATGGCAGAGGTTGAATGACAATGATCTTAAAATAGTGTATTCCGTCTAGTACATACAAGAAAGGCGATCTGAGAATACGCTCTATTCTCATAGCTTTATATTTAAGCTCTAGTGAGAAGAACATCAGGTCTCCTCCATTAACTGTTATGCAATTGCAATACATATAAATGAGCCGCGGTCAAGGAAAACGTGGGCGTAAATGAAGTCAATTGTATTTGAGAGGATGACCTTTTAACATGAACATTTATCTATGAATGCACAACAAAACGGGACAGTCACTTAGGTAAAAAAACAGTTACAGTATAAATCTTTATCGTTGGTCAATAATAATTCATCAACATGGAATACGTTGTGTGCTATTTGCGTATTTGAACAAGAATGGCTGCCATATATCTCTTTCAGTGCTGGAACCGAATTTTGAAGGCCTTTGCAAACAGTTTGGATC
Organism: Dreissena rostriformis; assembly: GCA_007657795.1. Classification (NCBI taxonomy): domain Eukaryota; kingdom Metazoa; phylum Mollusca; class Bivalvia; order Myida; family Dreissenidae; genus Dreissena; species Dreissena rostriformis. Next base: position 41,832 of record VMBQ01002623.1, read on the forward strand.
CAGATGAGACGCCACAGAACGTGGCGTCTCATCAGGATCCAAACTGTTTGCTTTTCTGATAGTATTCTTTGGATAATTTTTTGAAGAAAATGCTAATTTTAGAAATTCAGCAGACGACATTTTAGCAGACGACAAATTTCCCAGCATGCAAAGGGATATAGCGTCTGACTTTCTTCTAATTTGTATTGTTACCTTGACACTCCGTTGTAAGATGGCAAAGCTCTAATATACAATACTAATGTATTTATGCTCAGCACAAGAACAAATGGGCAATAAGTATATGACAATGTAAATGTTGTTCCTATCTATCGTAAGTTTCGGACGGCCGGACAGACAATGCTATTACCTATATACCAATAACACATATGTGCAAAACTCCTATGAAATATTTTACTTGTATGTCGTTCGTAAACGCAGTTGCTATGACTATCTGTATTGAGTAAAAGTTTAGAAAACATGAAACGTAAACATGTAAGAGCGGGCTTACCGAAAAATCAATTAATCAGAGCGTTTGCTTAAATTTTAAGAAAATTTGTAAAACGCTAAATAGCTTACATCCATTTTCCATTGGTTAAGCCTTTTACAAACCCAATTGTTTCATATGTTCGGCCTCATCCATATACGAAATATTGTGGTGAGAAAATTACAAGCTGTTAATAAAATTATGCCGTCCGCTCAATTAGAAACGCTTTAGATAAGGAAACGCACAACTCAGTCGTAATTGAACTATTTTTGAAATGCCACTCAGTCGATGCTTTACTGTTAAGTACAACAATAAGTTGGTTCACAGATCTAATTTGAATCATCCATCCAAATGTTTAAAAAAAAAATGTAGCTGAATGAAGACAAACGTTCGCCTGATTTTTATTAGAACACAAAGAACACTCTCACATTGAACATTCAATGGCAAGTTCATGCACGCAATTGCAGGTTCCACGTACGTATTAAAAATGTAATACGACCATATCAATTGCAGGTTCCACGTACGTATTAAAAATGTAATACGACCATACCAATTGCAGGTTCCACGTACGTATTAAAAATGTAATACGACCATACCAATTGCAGGTTCCACGTACGTATTAAAAATGTAATACGACCATACCAATTGCAGGTTCCACGTACGTATTAAAAATGTAATACGACCATACCAATTGCAGGTTCCACGTACGTATTAAAAATGTAATACGACCATACCAATTGCAGGTTCCACGTACGTATTAAAAATGTAATACGACCATACCAATTGCAGGTTCCACGTACGTATTAAAAATGTAATACGACCATACCAATTGCAGGTTCCACGTACGTATTAAAAATGTAATACGACCATACCAATTGCAGGTTCCACGTACGTATTAAAAATGTAATACGACCATACCAATTGCAGGTTCCACGTACGTATTAAAAATGTAATACGACCATACCAATTGCAGGTTCCACGTACGTATTAAAAATGTAATACGACCATACCAATTGCAGGTTCCACGTACGTATTAAAAATGTAATACGACCATACCAATTGCAGGTTCCACGTACGTATTAAAAATGTAATACGACCATACCAATTGCAGGTTCCACGTACGTATTAAAAATGTAATACGACCATACCAATTGCAGGTTCCACGTACGTATTAAAAATGTAATACGACCATACCAATTGCAGGTTCCACGTACGTATTAAAAATGTAATACGACCATACCAATTGCAGGTTCCACGTACGTATTAAAAATGTAATACGACCATACCAATTGCAGGTTCCACGTACGTATTAAAAATGTAATACGACCATACCAATTGCAGGTTCCACGTACGTATTAAAAATGTAATACGACCATACCAATTGCAGGTTCCACGTACGTATTAAAAATGTAATACGACCATACCAATTGCAGGTTCCACGTACGTATTAAAAATGTAATACGACCATACCAATTGCAGGTTCCACGTACGTATTAAAAATGTAATACGACCATACCAATTGCAGGTTCCACGTACGTATTAAAAATGTAATACGACCATACCAATTGCAGGTTCCACGTACGTATTAAAAATGTAATACGACCATACCAATTGCAGGTTCCACGTACGTATTAAAAATGTAATACGACCATACCAATTGCAGGTTCCACGTACGTATTAAAAATGTAATACGACCATACCAATTGCAGGTTCCACGTACGTATTAAAAATGTAATACGACCATACCAATTGCAGGTTCCACGTACGTATTAAAAATGTAATACGACCATACCAATTGCAGGTTCCACGTACGTATTAAAAATGTAATACGACCATACCAATTGCAGGTTCCACGTACGTATTAAAAATGTAATACGACCATACCAATTGCAGGTTCCACGTACGTATTAAAAATGTAATACGACCATACCAATTGCAGGTTCCACGTACGTATTAAAAATGTAATACGACCATACCAATTGCAGGTTCCACGTACGTATTAAAAATGTAATACGACCATACCAATTGCAGGTTCCACGTACGTATTAAAAATGTAATACGACCATACCAATTGCAGGTTCCACGTACGTATTAAAAATGTAATACGACCATACCAATTGCAGGTTCCACGTACGTATTAAAAATGTAATACGACCATACCAATTGCAGGTTCCACGTACGTATTAAAAATGTAANAATTTTGGAGTGCAATGCTATACTCTCTAAAAACATGAACATCATTTATAAGAAGACACAGTTCTCTGTAGGGGCACTTGCCATGACTTTATATTAGGATGTTTCTTTGTGCATGTGGTAGGGAAAACATTGTTGTTTAACAGAAATTCACTCTTTTGCTTGAAGGTTGGAGACTACATGAGACTTTGACAGATGGCGGGAAACCCTCATCCACTGGTACGAAGCCGGCAAATAGATGGCCTTAAAACAGTGATCTTTGATTCGTGGTGAGTTCTTTCTTACATATCGCGTGACCTATCTTTTTTATTGTTTAAATAATTGCGGCTTGGAATGCTCTTTAAGAAAAAGTATGGTTATGGGGGTCTCTATGCGCAAAAGTTTGACGTTATTTGTTGTTAAAGTTATTGCTTTTACATTGAATTTGTGTAGGAAATCTTTTAGTATATTGTGACCTTAAATACGAGTATGGCGTCTTCAATATCTACTTTATGGTGATTGTACTTGAAACCTTGTGAACAAATAGGGATTAAGCTTATAAATTATGTGCTCTTGTCAATTTCATCATGTAAATTATCAGGTCTGATATGCCTCAAAAACAAACCAATCAACAGTGTGCTTAGCGTTAGACTGTTCAATCGTTATTGTTTGTGATTTTAATCTATGAGAATGCATTATTCTTTTTTTCAAACAGTGCAATTATCGTAGTGGTGATTATTGCGTACATAAATGCATGCACGTATCATTCGTGTCAAATGCCAGTGGATTACTTTGTAAAAATAATTCGCATAATTGCAAACCTATTTTATTTTTCTTCCTCCTAAACAAAAGCCCAATTTACCGCATTGTACTATCTACACATTTTGTTTAACCTTCACTGATTGAATGTACATGTAGTTAACTAAGTATTAAAAGTATTCACAAACTATATGTAGTTTAATAAATGTTTCAGATTCAAATTTATGGACATATAAAACAATCAGTGATTATTCAAGGACACTTAATAAAAAATCGCTATTAAAATGGAATGTAGATTTATTGTATGTCAAAAAGTTGTGAGAGTTTAAAAAAAACGAAATTTATTTAAACGCATTGGCTTTGGTTGTTAAAAATGTGACATAAAATGTGTTTTACTAAAATGTGTCGTGTTCTGACAAAACTGGGCAAAATGCTTGAGCGTAAAGTGTAATCCCAGATAAGCCTGTGTAGTCCAAACAGGCTAATCCGGGACAACACTTTCCGCCTTAACTGGATTTTCGCTAAGAAGAGACTTTATTTAAACGAAAAATTCCATAAAAGCGGAAATTGTCTTCCCTGATTAGCCTGTGCGGACTGCACAGGCTAATCTGTGATGACAATTTACGCACAAGCATTTTGTCCAGTTTTCTCAGAACACGACACATTTATGGACATGCAAAACAATCACTGATTTTTCAAGCACACGTAAAAAAAAAATCGATATTAAAAACGGAATGTAGATTAATTGTATGTCAAAAAGTTGTGAGAGTTAAAAAGTAACGAAATTTATTTAAACGCATTGGCTTTCGTTGTTAAAAATGTGACATAAAATGTGTTTTACTGAAATGATATGTGTCGCGTTCTGAGAAAAAATGCATGTGTCTAAAGTGTCATCCCAGATTAGCCTGTGCAGTCCGCACATGCTAATCTGGGACGACACTTTCCGCCTAAACTGGATTTTCGCTAAGAAGAGACATTATTTAAACGAAAAATTCCATAAAATCGGAAATTGTTGTCCCTGATTAGCCTGTGCGGACTGCACAGGCTAATCTGGGATGACAATTTACGCACAAGCATTATGCCCAGTTTTCTCAGAACGCGACACATATCAGCATTGGAACAGAGAGATCAAGTAAAGTATTTAAAAAAAGATCAAGTGAATATTTACTCGAATTATTTCATAAAACTGTAACTGATCAACACTATGGAAAAAAAAACAGGTTTAATGCATGTGCGAAAAGTATCGTCTGAGATTAGCATCAACTATCCCTTTCTTGAATGCTTCAATGCTGGGAGCTGTCATAAGGTGGTTTGGCAGCTGATTCCACAGTCTTGCAGTTGACGGGAAGAAGGACTGTCTCAGGTTGTCTGTTCTGCAGAATGGGGCAATGTACCTGATAATGTTGCCTCTTGTGGATGTTATAGCAGGGCGGAGGTAGGGGTCAATCAATCAGGTTGTTAGTGATTCTGTACAAACATATTGATCAGAATGTATTCATATTTTATTTCGGATAGTTTTCTACACAAAGAGTGTAATAAGCAACTCTTTATGTAAAAATAATCCAGTTAAATCTCTCTGAACACAAAAGTGTAAACATTAATCGTTTCATCCGTTTTCTAATAAATGCAATATTGTATATTAAGCAATTAAACACTATACGTTTATTGTAAGTTTCAATGAACTTATATTCAAACTTAAATAATTTTAATAAATATTTTACAGAAGACGGATAGTTCAAAATGATCTAGACATTTTTAATTAGGCAGTGACATTCGGCGTCTCAATCAATTTAAGGCATTGATAGTATGCGTCTGAATAAACGCTACAAAGGATCACACTTTCAAAATTGTTCGAACATTAATGAACATTTAACAGTTAGATTAACGTTCATCGTAAAAATGCATGTAACATATTAAAATAGTTCAATCCACCGTTTCTAGCTTGACACTTGCTTATTTCTGTACAAAGAAATCAAAAACCATAGAACAATACTCATTACCAACGCAAAAAGAAGTTCCAACGAAAATCAAAACATGCAAGGTTTTTCTCTTTTTACACAAGATTTTATCAAATCACGTTAAAATTTAATTTAATTTTTGTTATTTACAGGCCAAAAAACAATGTGTCATTATGATGCAGGAGCAATTCAAATCCCCCCCCCCCCCCCCCCCCNCTCACGATATTTGCTCTCCAGGTAATAACATATACAAGCTATTAGCTATACAATATTTTTTTTGAATGATTTGATTACCTTCATCGGGAATTGAAAGGAACATTCAGGACTAAACTATTGCTCGCTTCCGGCATTTGAAGTCTATTTCTAAACGCTATATAAATAATACACGTAGTTTACAATTTATCAATGAAAAGCGTTTAAAACGCTTAAATATTATATAGATTACAATCAATTAATGACCATAATAAACCGATATTTTAATAAATTTCAATGTCGTGTTTGTTATTTTGCTTGTAAAGATGTACTGAATTACCTATGATTTTATGATTTTTTTTGATTTTTTTTTCATTTTGCTAACCTGTACAAAAAGTCCTGTTAAATCGCAACACCATCACAGTTCATCTAATGTAGACATAAAACAACAAAACAGTATTTCAAGAATGCATTCAGGTGTCATGCGCTGTAATCAATTTTCAATGCTGAAATCGTGTTTTTGTTGTTAAAAATGTAAACCGTCCAGCTTGACTTATATGTCGGCAAATCATCAATACAAAAGCCTCTCGAAATTTTTCACCTGGAATTATGTAAACACAAAAATTATTCCAGTTATGAAATTCAGAACATATAATAACTAAATTCGTATACACCATAAAATGGATGTAGTCATTAGTGATATGTTGTAGTATAACGTTTAGATCATGATAGAGTGTACACCAAATTAAGGCCAATGCATACGGGATATACAGTAATACAAACACAGATGATAGTGTAATTAATGTCCTTGTTAATTTCCGCTTCTGAAGTTTCTTCTTTTCTACTATTTCTTGATCTTGTGTCATTTCAAGACTTCCATTTGTCGTCCTTGCTAAACTTTTTATGATGACAATATTACAAGCAACAATTAAAAAAAAGTGGCAATCCAACGTAATACACAATTTCTGCAACCTACCAAACTTTCGACAAAAAATAACTGGGAGAACAAATAAAACTTTCAAAAAGCGTATATATTTAGCAATTCCGTATCCGTATAAATACGGTGTCGTTACGATGCAGCTAATGCCGATCGCCATTGCCAAACTCCATTTTTCTCTTCGCATGGTAAACCATAGGTTGAATTTCAATGGAAATGCCGCTGCACACATACGTTCGACAGTCCAACATAAAAGGATATAATTTGAATCAACCAGACTTGCAGATACAATGTATTGATGAAAAACGGCACTGGTTAGTCCAGTTAAAACCTTGACTTTCTAAGTAATAAAATGCAAATCGGAAAATAACAACAATTAAATCATTCATTGATCGATAAACACTTCATATAAAGTCCTACATTCTTTAAGGTCTCCATATGGTATACTCAAATTACTGTTAATGGATTTGTTATAAATTCAGGTACGTTCGTTTTAATGAATGCATACCCTTCAAGAAGGAAATACAACTCGTAATACTGATCAAAATTAAAGCCCCGTTAACGCTCAAAATCAAAGAATATTTCGTAAAATATTTAAAAAATAAATAAAGTTAACCCATAAAAAATTAGTGTTCCATATAGCAATATCCACAATTTCAACGCTAGATGTTGTCTGGTTACATAGATTTTAACAAGATACAAAATGCTATTTTTTAATTTTTGTTTTTGTTGTTGGGTTGTTTTTGTGCACTCGAACTACTTCCGTCTGGTCTTTCATTGTATATAGATTGTCAAAGTATTAGTTAAGTTTTAGTTTTTTCTAACCTTCTAGGGGCCTCTTGTGGAGGTCCTTTACGTATCTTCGAATGAATTAAATATCTTGCGGACTTGAAGTTTTTTGGTAAATCGACAAAATAAACTATAAAAATCATCGCAGTGTTTTTGTCTTATTCCACCGAACTACGTTACAGTTCTAAAACCTTATATTTGTATTAATGAGTCATATTTTGATTACATACAACCCAGTTCAGCTCGAGGCTGACATTGTGTTTTGGGCAAGTTTCATTAAGAATCGGGGAATAAATACATTTAGATGTTTACAAGTTTTTTTCATATTATTTTGTAGCCATGTTAGGAAACTACTCCGTCACGGATACGCATGGTTTTCAATAGAGCGCAAGTTTTAAACACGTGCGAGATAACACAAGAAGACTTATTCTCAGCAATTTTAAACAAGATCGGGAAAGCAATAAATAAATATTTGTTACGTGTGTTTTTATCGTTTGACAAGGAGATTCCGTTTCGAACTTGGCAATTGCTCTGACCAAGTATCGTGACGATAACTGCTGGTGTTTTCACAAAGGAAATGTTTAATATGGACAAAAGGTGAACACAAAAGCTCGCCTTCAGCACATTGTGCTGTTGTGTTATAAAAACGAAACTAGTTTGGGTTGTGAATAAATACTGGTAAACTCATTAATTCACTCATTATTTTAATTTCATCATATAGCATTTGAATTGCACGTGAAGCTCAGTGCAGCAAAGCTCCGGTGAATGAGGTCAGGTAGTACTTCGGATCCCCGTACAGCCGCCCGTTGGCCCCCATCTCTACCCAAACAGACTGACCCTGGTTTAGGACCAATATAGCAGTGTTCCCAGACTGTTCACTTCTACCATCTGCCGGAAAGACCACTCCGTCTACATTGTGGTCGCCATCTACAAACAATCGAGCAATCATCTGACTTGACAGCCAATCTTCAAACATGAACGAGAAGATGTACGTGCCCGTCACTGGAATGGTCACGACGCCCGTGTGTACGTTATACATGTTTCCATCATTGCTGACCAGTCGGTTGAATTTGATGACGGTACCAGGATGAACACTTTCTTCCGTGTGGTCCAGAACGGCCGTGAAAGAGTATGACTGTGCCTGTCTGCGACCTGGTAGCATAAGTCAGATATAGTTATTATTAATTATTATCAATAAAGAAAAGTAAACATCGACAAAAAAACAACAACGGCTTCAACTACTACTGCAACTGCTACTACAACTGCTACTGCTACTGCTACTTCTGCTGCTACTGCTGCGGCTGCTATTACTTCGTCTACTACTACTAGTTCTTCTACTACTACTTTGATATATTTACAGAAGCTCCAACAGAAAAAAGTGAACCAACTCGATCGCTCATGATTCTAATGACCTCTCAACGGAAGATCCGAAAATGATGACATGAAAAAAGCGTAGCCGTATGAATAACAATGCCATATCTGGCACACTTTGCCGACAACGGCTGCCCAGCGCGAGAAGGAAAAATACCATCTCTTTTATACTATTTGTACTCATACTTATTATACTGGTTATTATCATTATTGTTAATAGAAGTAGCAGTAGTAATATGTGTATTATGATCATGAAAATAAGAAGAAGATCAACCTCTTTTTTGACTTTGGGATACCAATTCCCGCAGTGTCTCGTCTTTTTGTTTCAGTTCTTTCTTGGTCTGTAGGAGGTCTTGTTTAACTGTCTTAACCTCTTCGTTTGAGACTGTAAGCATGTTTGCCAATTCCTTGATTTCCGACTGCATCATTTCCATTTGTAACTTCAGTTCGTTAACAATTTGCACCGTATCGTCAATGCCTGCACCGGATTCTTCCGCACCCAATAACACGCGAAAATAACCAAGTAGAATAAAAGCGATCAACATCTTACGCTGTGTTCCTACGGACAAGTGAAAGAAGAGTGAAACATTGATAAGCCAATTATATTTGAGAAGATAACATAAACTTGGGCACTTATATAGTGAAGTATGACAATTTTACGTGAATGCGTGATAGTGACAATCAAACTTATCTCCCTGGTTGAGCCCATGACAATCACAAGTAAAATCTGAAATGTCATTTTATATATGGTTAACAGTCAACAAAATGCCAAAGAAAATATAAAATATAAATGATAAAACATATGTAAGTACAATAATACTTTATTCGACAATCATCATGTGGGGTGTAGTGGCGGCAAGGATATGATTCGAGGTATGCTCGAAACCATGGCGGAGGTTGAATGACAATGATCTTAAAATAGTGTATTCCGTCTAGTACATACAAGAAAGGCGATCTGAGAATACGCTCTATTCTCATAGCTTTATATTTAAGTTCTAGTGTGAAGAAAATCAGGTCTCCTCCATTTACTGTTATGCAATTGCAATACATAATTATAAACGAGCCGCGGTCAAGGATAACGTGGGCGTAAATGAAGTCGATTGTATTTGAGAGGATGACCTTTTAACATGAATATTTATCTATGAATGCACAACAAAATGGGACAGTCACTTAGGTAAAACAACAGTTACAGTATAAATCTTTATCGTTGGTCAATAATAATTCATCAACATGGAATACGTTGTGTGCTAATTGCGTATTTCAACAAGAATGGCTGCCATATATCTCTTTCAGTGCTGGAACCGAATTTTGAAGGCCTTTGCAAACAGTTTGGATCCAGATGAGACGCCACAGGACGTGGCGTCTCATCAGGATCCAAACTGTTTGCTATTCTGATAGTATTCTTTGGATAATTTTTTTAAGAAAATGCTAATTTTAGAAATTCAGCAGACGACATTTTAGCAGACGACAAATTTCCCAGCATGCAAAGGGATATAGCATCTGACTTTCTTCTAATTTATATTGTTACCTTGACACTCCGTTGTAAGATGGCAAAGCTCTAATATACAATACTAATGTATTTATGCTCAGCACAAGAACAAATGGGCAATAAGTATATGGCAATGTAAATGTTGTTCCTATCTATCATACGTTTCGGACGGCCGGACAGACAATGCTATTACCTTTATACCTAAAACACATAGGTACAATACTCCTGTGAAATATTTTACTTGTATGTCGTTCGTCAACGCAGTTGCTATGATTATCTGTATTGAGTAAAAGTTTAGAAAGAAAACATGAAACGTAAACATGTAAGAGCGGGCTTACCGAAAAATCAATTAATCAGAGCGTTTGCTTAAATTGTAAGAAATTTTTTAAAACGCTAAATAGCTTACATCCAATATCCATTGGTTAAGCCTTTTACAAACCCAATTGTTTCATATGTTCGGCCTCATCCATATACGAAATATTGTGGTGAAAAAATTACAAGCTGTTAATAAAATTAAACCGTCCGCTCAATTAGAAACGCTTTAGATAAGGAAACGCACAACTCAGTCGTAATTGAACTATTTTCAAAATGCCACTCAGTCGATGCTTTAGTGTTTAGTACAACAATAAGTTGGTTCAAAGATCTAATTTTAATCATCCATCAAAATGTTAAAAAAAAAATTGTAGCTGAATGAAGACAAACGTTCGCCTGATTTTTATTAGAACACAAAGAACACTCTCACATTGAACATTGAATGGCAAGTTCATGCACTCAATTGCAGGTTCCACGTACGTATTACAAATGTAATACGACAATATCAATTGCAAGTTCCATGTACGCAATGGAAAATTAATTTCGACCATATCGATTGCAAGTTTCATATACACAATGAAAAATGTAATACGACAATATCAATTTCAAGTTCCATAGACGCAACGAAAAATGTAAAACGACCATACTAATTGCAAGTTCCATGTACGCAATGAAAAATGTAATTCGACCATATCAATTGCAAGTTCATGTTCGTAATGAAAATGTAATACGACCATATCAATTGCAAGTGCATGTACACAATAACAAATGTAATACGCCCATATCAATTGCAAGTTCCATGTACGTAATGTAAAATGTAAAGCGACCTAAGCTAGTAAACAAACACACAAACAACACATCACACTGAAAACATCACTAATTGTCTTCATCTTGCTCCTCGTCATCCTCTAGTTCAGACTTCCACAGTGTAAGATTGTCCCTTAGCAGCTGCATAATCAGCGTGCTGTCCTTGTAAACGTCTTCCGGAACACCTTCCAGTCCTTCGATCGCTTCATCAAAGGCCTTCTTAGCTAAATCACAAGCCTCCGTCGGTGAAGCCTTGATTTCGTAAAAGAACACACTGTAATTTAGAGCGAGTCCGAGCCTAATAGGGCTGGTCGGCGGCAGTTTCTCGTTGGCGATATCCAGAGCTTCCTGGTATGCGTTCTCAGCGTTCTTTATGAGCGCCGCCCGGTGGGGAGCGGTCTCGCTGCAGATCTCCACCATGTACCGGTGGTAGTCCCCCTTCATCTTCAGGAAGAATATCTTGGCGGCCACGTTTTCGGGATTGGGGATGAGCTTCTCGTTGAGCAGTTTCAGGATGTCGCCGCACAGCGTCTGCAGCTCCGTCTCCACGCGACGCTTCATCGTCTCGCACACCACCTTCTGCTTATCCTTTAGGTCCTCGCCAAGCTGAAAATACACACAAGTTTTAACCTATTAATTTTAGCTCGATTGCATTTAAAGTACTAACTACTAATTTGAAACGCCCTCGAGTCCGTTTCCTGGAACTAGAACCAGTACTTGTAGTCTATGGGGCAGATCTAAAGAACGCTCCCACAGTGGAAATTGAACCTGTGACCTCCCGGTCGCTAGGCGGACACCATATCCACTACGCCACGGCGACCTATACATACACACAAGGGGCATTTTCTGGTACAATGCGTAACTTTTCGGACAAAAATTAAGGTACGTATAAAGTTATGAACTTTTTTTCTAAATACGTAAGTTTGTTTCTATAAACCGAACGTATTCACCAACCCATTATTAGACTTAACAATAAAGAATAGACTTAGAATCAAGAAAGATACTTCCAGAGCTTGAATAAATCCAGGCTACCACTGGTTATCATATAATTTAGAAAATGTTCTACGGGAAGAATGATGTAGATAGAGGTAGTAAATGCCCAGTTTGACTCAAAATTATTAAAAAAAATAATGAATATTCCAATTTAAAGAATATTCTTTATTCTTAGACTTAAGTCTACGAATTATTTGGTGAATACGGACCCAGGAGCACGTTTACTAAACATCCGGCGACATATTTTCATCACGATACATTTTTGAAGAAGCCATAAATCATTTGCATCAACATCAATGATTACTTAAGATCAATGTTTCTATATTGATTCTAGTATCTTTCTCATGTACTTCATTTAAAGCCACACAACTTATTGGGCATAGTAAATTTAAGTATAAATAAGAAACATATTTTATCTATGCCAATTAGAATATATCTGGTGGTTACAAGGTAGAAATCCGCCTTTTTTTGCGCTTTAAAACTTTAAAAAATCGCGTTTGTCGAAACGGACGTATACGTCTAGAGATCCTACTTTCGGTTTTAAAAGTGGTACCGTTTGAAAAATAATAAATTACTTACTAACTAGGCTATAAATTTAATTTTATCTACGTCCATTAGAATATATCTGGTGGTTACAAGGTAGAAATCCGTCTTTTTTTTAAGTTAAAACTTAAAAATAATCGCGTTTGTCGAAATGGACGTATACGTATAGAAATCCTACTTTCGGTTTTAAAAGCATTACCGTTTGAAAAATAATAAATTACTTGCTAACTAGGCTATAGATTTAATTTTATCTATGCCGATTTGAATATATCAGGTGGTTACAAGGTAGAAATCCGTCTTTTTTGCGCTTTAAAACTTGAAAATAATCTCGTTTGTCGAAATGGGCGTATACGTATAGAAATCCTACTTTCGGTTTTAAAAGCGTTACCGTTTGAAAAATAATAAATTACTTGTTAACTAGGCTATAGATTTAATGACAGTTTTGCACACTTTCAAATTGCATCTTTATGATTTGACTAACATGTATTTTATTTTAAGGTCAGAGGCTTGAACATACATGTATATCACTTTGTTCATTATGCTTATTCTTTGAAGCTAAATTATTCAATCGTTACTTAAACTTGTCGAAAGGTATTTGATAAGACTTTGTCTAGTTTATCTTATGATTTGTAGTAAAGAATATAAATAAGATCAAATTGATAAAAACAACTGTTATTTGGTGTTGTGTTTTGGTTCGCAATGCTACCAGGTAAATGAAACGGGAAGTGAAAGACACCGGACTCAAACTGTACGGAAACGTATGTGGTACTGCCCGATAATATGGTCATGCCGGATTACCGTAGTTCGACTTACTGCGAAATAACATAGTATGTCTTCATAGTTGTGTAGTTTTTTCCCACTTAATTTCAATCGCCATAGCGACATTAAGTTAAAGGCTCGACGTAAATGTTTCCGGCTTTTCCCGAAAAAAATATAAGGTCGACATAATCGTGATATATATATATATATATATAATAATATATATATATATATATATAATGTTGACGAGGGTTCGACTTGCAAAGTCGTTGTGAGTATATTGACCAAACTCACAATGACATGTCCCTAAAACGAGAGCGACAACGTCTGAAGTTATTTCGACATATCCATATGTTATATACATGTCTTCATGAGTCATATCGACACCCAGTGATCCACGCAGATATGATTCAACCATTTTTTAACAACGCCCTTTGCTTTGTTCACTTAAATTATATCGAACTGTCTTCATATTATATACAAGTTGTCATCGGGACGCAGAAAATAATACAACACGCAATCCCTCCTTCAGTTATATCGACATGTCAACATTACGTTACTTGCAAGTCATCAAGATATATGTCGCCATACAGTAAACAACACAGAACAAGTAAAATATACGGGACGGCTAAAGAATAGAATATCGCCAGAGATTTAGGCTGCTATGCCAGACTTCTTAAATGCCTTGCAATCCTAGTTTTAATCGACACGTTGGGTGATTTTTTACGCCATGACACCTTTTTCATATCATGCCGCAATATAATTTTGACATCATCACAGCATCAGGGTGTACCATATACGTTTCCATAATGAGATCCAATTGATATAAAACTGTTATTTGGTGTTATGATTTGGTTCGAAATGTCACCAGGTAAATGAAATGGGAAGTGAAAGACACAGGACTCAAACTTTGAAATAACGTTATTGTGTTGACGACATGATTCCGGCAACATAGTATCTTTTTTTTAAATATAATGAAGTGGGACAAAACTACAAAAAAAATAAACGATGCGATGTTGCGATGGTTATACGCATAATAGCATCACTGGAAAAATAGACATGTATTAGCGAATGAAAATAGGGAAGCGGATAACGACAACGAGCGAGGCCTGGTATAGGGGAGATAACCCTGGGTTAGGGTGCCTAATCGTCTCCTTGTTTAGTGTTGATATTGGCCCTTTCACACCGAAACCACTCAAAGTTTATTTCTATTTTATGTCACTGAGAATATTGACACTATAAGTATTTCTGAACAGTGATTGATATAAGTTCGTACAACTCAGTCACAATATGAGTCGTGTTCTGAGAAAACTGGGCATAATGCATGTGCGTAAAGTGTCGTCCCAGATTAGCCTGTACAGTCCGCGGAAAGTGTCGTCCCTGATTAGCCTGTGTGGACTGCACAGGCTTATCTGGGACGACACTTTACGCACATGCATAATGCCCAGATTTCTCAGAACGCGACACATATCTTCATCTCACTGATTAAAGCATCAATTAACACAAAAGTTATACCATTGAGCTAAAAGTCAATCAATTTAATCGCAAATATTTACTCTTGATATTTGAGAACATATATCTTTATTTTGAGTAAGACTTAAATTGTTATGGGTGCCTTAAACTAATAGAGTGGATATTTAGGTCATATCATGGACTTGTATTCTTTCGAAACACGAAAACAAAATGATACTGTTGGTTTATCATATTCTAAAATGTACCGACATTATATATTTACGATGTATGTTAGTTGAAAGATCGATTTACCACTGATCATATGTGTTTACTATATGTTAAACAAAATGACAAACAATAATAGTAAAATAAAAATAAAAGAAGTTCTACCATTTGGTAACCAAGGGAGATTATTGTGATATGAAAAAGAAATACGTTTTTTCACAGTCACGTCCCTTAGTTACCACGTTTAAATACGAGTATGGCGTCTTCAATATCTACTTTATGGTGATTGTACTTGAAACCTTGTGAACAAATAGGGATTAAGCTTATAAATTATGTGCTCTTGTCCATTTCATCATGTAAATTATCAGGTCTGATATGCCTCAAAAACAAACCAATCAACAGTGTGCTTAGCGTTAGACTGTTCAATCGTTATTGTTTGTGATTTTAATCTATGAGGATGCATTATTCTTTTTTTCAAACAGTGTAATTATCGTAGTGGTGATTATTGCGTACATAAATGCATGCACGTATCATTCGTGTCAAATGCCAGTGGATTACTTTGTAAAAATAATTCGCATAATTGCAAACCTATTATATTTTTCTTCCTCCTAAACAAAAGCCCAATTTACCGCATTGTACTATCTACACATTTTGTTTAACCTTCACTGATTGAATGTATGTACATGTAGTTAACTAAGTATAAAAGTATTCACAAACTATATGTAGTTTAATAAATGTTTCATTTTCAAATTTATGGACATATAAAACAATCACTGATTATTCAAGGACACTTAATAAAAAATTCGCTATAAAAAATGGAAAGTAGATTTATTGTATGTCAAAAAGTTGTGAGAGTTTAAAAGAACGAAATTTATTTAAAAGTATTGGCTTTGGTTGTTAAAAATGTGACATAAAATGTGTTTTACTTAAATGATATCAGCATTGGAACATAGAGATCAAGTAAAGTATCGAAAAAAGATCAAGTGAATATTTACTCGAATTATTTCATGAAAAATGTTATTGATCAACACTATGGAAAATGAAAACAGGTTTAATGCATGTGCGTAAAGTATCGTCTGAGATTAGCATGTGAAGTCCGCGCAGGCTTATCAGGGACGACAGTTTCCGCTTTTATGTTTTTTTGTTGTTAGAAGGATTTTTTTCTACGCAAATGTCCAGTTTAGGCGGAAAGTGTCGTCCCTGATTAGCCTGTGCGGACTGCACTTAACCCTCATGCATTAAACCCGGTTTTCCTAGAGCGAGGATCAATTTTTTTTAAAGGAGTTTAACGTCTTACTTAACAATACGCCGCTTAAAAATACTCCGGTTCACCACATTTTAAATTGTGTGTCATATGCCCTGCATTCAACAAAATGAATACTACTCGCATTATGCAATCTTTACGCTTGTATTAAATTCATAACCTTACTTAGGTCATATGATGTGCCGAAGATCTTGTATCGACGGGTATGTTTAATAGATATCTTAAGCACAGTGTAGCAACCAGTGCCCGTTAACAGGTAATAGTTGTAGAATTATAGGCATACTTAAATGTGTCGTGTTCTGAGAAAACTGGGCATAATGCATGTGCGTAAAGTGTCGTCCCAGATTAACCTGTGCAGTCCGCACAGGCTAATAAGGGACGACACTTTCCGCCTAAATTGCATTTTTGCTAAGAAGAGACTTCATTTAAACGAAAAAAATTCATAAAAGCGGAAGTTGTCGTCCCTGATTTTCATGTGTGGACTGCACAGGCTAATCTGGGATGACAATTTAAGCACAAGCATTATGCCCAGTTTTTTTCTGAACACGACACAAATTGTTAAAATTCTAACTCATCTCATTTTGATATTGTCGCCTTGAGTTTGGAAACTTTGAAATATTACATTAACGTTGTTATTTTCATTTAAATGTTTGTGTTTTTTTTATGTTTTTTTTTTAATTTATTATATAATTTTATATTACATTATCAACATCTGATATGAATGATAATCGGTATCTGCATATTATCACATGAAAAAAGCGCTTTATGTAGAAAGAGAGCTTTAATTATAGTCAACGGTATAAGTTACTCTTTATCTAGAAAGCTCACTATTGTTATATCAACGCGCTAATTGAGCTAATTGTTTATACAATAGCAATACTGTTTTCCCTACAAAAACCCAATACTTGAGCGCTGGAACCGGATTTTGATGGCCTTTGCAAACAGTTTGGATCCAGATGAGACGCCACAAAACGTGGCGTCTCATCAGGATCCAAACTGTTTGCTATTCTGATAGTGGTCTTAAAAAAAAAATCAAAGAAAATGCTAATTTTAGAAATTCAGCAGACGACAAATTTCCCAGCATGCAAAGGGATATACTTACGCATATACTAGTCTAAATGTGTAAGTTGTGGCGTCAAGATTTTGATGTAAGTAGTGCAGGTTACCTTAAAGTTACTCATTAACGGTTGATTACAAGTCATTGGTATCAGATCTTATAAAGAAACAATCAAGTCCAATTTCATGGGAAGAACCAGAGCAGTGTCTTATATTTGAGGACGAACGTTTCTCGAATGGTGATCAAACACGGGGCAAGTTGTTGTAAGGAAGATATCATGTCCATTCTGCTATTCCGACCTCTTTTTAACCTAACAGTTACTGCAAAGTATCTCCACTTAGTATTGGTTACCTGCTTCTAAGATCGACTAACATTTCTCCCTCCGCCATAACCAACGTTTTCTCGAATAAGCTCTGCTTCATTATCAATAATTTTGCATTAAACAAAACGAATTAAAACAAAAGAAAAACATTTTTCTGGAAGCGCTTATGTGTTTTTGCTCACGTGATGTTGATGCTGGTTTAAGTTCAGGTTTTTGTGCTGGTGACAGTTTTTATTACTTTAATGCGCAGTGAACCCGAGTGTCATTCGGACACCCTATCCATCACAAAAATGTGACAAAATGACCCGCGTCATGTTAAAATGGGTCTTATGCCATATGCGAATCCGTGGAGTCTGGTCAGGAGCTACCCTGTCCGCTAATGAAGCCACGAAACCTCATGACTCTATAGCGGACAGCGTGGTTCCTGAAAAGACGGCGCGACCGCGACGTCTGGTCTGGAGCTATGCCGGCCACATATGGTATAATAATTATTTTAGCATGAAGTGGGTCAAGATTAGAGTTACCTTAGCGTTTAAGACTCTCCAAGATGACCGCCGGCTGCCGACGACGTTCTTGTACGCCACCGACAGAAGGTTCCGCTCCTCCTCGTCCAACGGCTCGTCTTTTGACGACAGATTTATCAGTGACGTCATTTCCTTCACCATGTCGTCATAGCGTTCCGCGTGCTCGCACCATTTCGCTTTCGCCTTTGTCATTTCTCTGGACGCCATATTGGAATTCCCTTTCGCAGAGATGCGCTCGCAAATTCCGAGTATTAGACAGGAACTTTCAAAATCCGAGTTTCATACACAAAAAACTACTGCTATGTGCACGAAAGATGATAGATGATAAACTTTAACTGTCGGGCTTGTTTACGAGATAGCGTCTTTGATTTGTAAAGTATATTGCAGTGACTTTAAGTCCATGATTCGTGGTGTCTAGCACGAACGAATAGTGAAGAAAACACTTCTTGTTTTTGTTATTAATTTCCAAATCCAATTTAAATTCGACAAACTGTCAGTCTAATGTTCCATTTTTGGGTTGAAATATTTCTGAATGTAGATTTGTAAGAACGCGTTCCACTCTCTTGATTTTTACCTATACGCGTGCCTTATGGCTATCAACGTTCGGTTAAACTATACTTGACTACCTGTGTGGAATGTGTACGCGTGTTGACCCAAACTGGGATCCAAAAAGAAATATTTCTTTAAATACCGTGTTGCACTTTAAGGGATATTCGTTATATGTTATGTCCAATGCTTAGTCCCTAAACTTCGTTGTCTTTCTACAAACGACCAACGGTCGCTCAAATGTTCCATTTTGTTATTTATTTATTTCAAGGTTTAAGCTTAAGAGCGCTGTTTATTACAATTAAGTTTACTACTTCGGGACTTATTTAATTCGGGTAATTCAATCGCAATGATAGCTTTTTTAATTTAAGGATTGACCTGAAAACATTTTAGTTTTTGTTTTGTTTTGTAATTGTGCATTTTAACGTGAGCAAAAAATACATTCTAACATTTTAAAATACCTTTTCAAATCTTAAGGAAACAACGTAATTAAGTCGAGAAATCTTCAAACACATCATATTAAGGCACAAATGCGAAACATAAGATAAGAATAGGTAGATCGGCTTAAGTAATGTTAACCATTTTACGATAGTTTTTAATCTCTCACTCAACATTATATCATTATATGTTTAAGTTATTTAAGCCAATCGAATATAGCAAAATGATCGAAAACTCAACCGGTGATACCGAAAAAAAGAGCTTAAGGTTTGCACAAAATGTAAGGGTCGGCCGGGTTGGAAGAAACAAACAACTTTTAACGCCTTACGAACTGCCTTAAAACATTTCCGTATACCAAATTATTTGACCCGCTCGCCCCTGTAGAACATTAGTATATTCGTAAACCTTTCATAGATTAACAGAGAAGAGCGCGGGAAACAATGGGTTGTCTTCTTCCGCGTATAAATAGGATCATCGAAGTGAGGAAGCCCGTACAATGGCTCGGGACCGTCAGTAAGCCCGGCCGTCGGGTAATGTTACAAGCGCGGGTATCAGTTACACGTACCAGTACAATACTAGTCATCGATTACTGTCTTTCGCACAACTCGGTTAGAGATACACTAATTGAGTAAGTCTTTTTAAGTATTTATTGAACGTACATTGCGTATTAACTATAGTGTAACGTGTACTGCGTTAAATTATTAGTCCCGAGTTTGTGCTTTAGAGCATCAGCTGAATACCGCAAATCACAATTACAATGTTTTACATACATGTGCCATGTTCGTAGACTATTTTTTATTAACGTTTCCCTGAAAATCGATTATTTGGAGCGGTTTAGAGTAACACATAAATTGGTTTCACTGAAAATTGATTATTTGGCCCAGTAAAGAGTAACACATAAATTGGTTTCACTGAAAATTGATAATTTGGCACAGTGAAGAGTAACACGTAAATTGGTTTCTCTGAAAAACGATTATTTGGCACAGTTGAAGAATAACACTTATATTGAGACAGTTAAGAGTAACACATAAAATGACACAGCTAAGAATATAACTTCAATTGAGACAGTAAAAATTAGAACATAAATTGGAACAGTTAAGAGTAACACATAAATTGTCACAGTTAAGGCTAATACATAAATTGGCTCAGTTAAGAGTACCACATTAATTGGAACAGTTAATAGCAACAAATTAATTGGCACAGTTAACAGTAACACATAAATTTGCACCGTTAAGAATAACACATACATCTGCACAGTTAAAAGTAGCGCATAAATTGGCACAGTTAAGAGTAGCACATATATTGCACAGTTAAGAGTAGCGCATAAATTTGCACAGTTAAGAGTAGCGCATAAATTTGCACAATTAAGAGTAGCGCTTAAATTGGCACAGTTAAGAGTAGCGCATAAATTGTCACAGTTTAGACTAAACTGATGAAGTTAAAGTTCATTTTTGTATTACATAAATCACTCGATGAGAACAGTAAAAACTATTTAAAAATGATCAATGAAATGAAACGTGATAAAAAGTAAGAAAGATGGCCCAGGCGAAACTTGCTGTATAAGTTGTATTTTTATGATCGTTATGTATAAACTAACATCAACAAAATGGATGGTTTTACCAAAAATATGGATTCAAGGTTGCGAAATGTGCATATTACAAACGCTCTTGGAAAACATGGTTTAATACATGTGCGTAAAGTGTCGTCCCAGATTAGCCTGTGCAGTTCGCACAGGCTAATCAGGGACGACACTTTCCGCTTTTATTGAATTTTTTGTTTGGAGGAAGTCTCTTCTAAACGAAAATCCAATCTAGGCGGAAAGCGTCGTTG
This sequence comes from Dreissena rostriformis, assembly GCA_007657795.1. Taxonomy (NCBI): domain Eukaryota; kingdom Metazoa; phylum Mollusca; class Bivalvia; order Myida; family Dreissenidae; genus Dreissena; species Dreissena rostriformis. Next base: position 63,034 of record VMBQ01002623.1, read on the forward strand.
CGGACTGCACAGGCTATTCTGGGACGACACTTAACACACATATGCATTACGCCCCGTTTTCCCAGAGCGAGGCTGAATTATGAAACTACTGAACGAGACATGCCTCGCAAGATATGTATCGCCTTAGTAAATGTGTCGCGTTCTGAGAAAACTGGGCATAATGCTTGTGCGTAAATTGTCGTCCCAGATTAGCCTGTGCAGTCCGCACAGGCTAATCCGGGACGACACTTTCCGCCTAAACTGGATTTTCGCTAAGAAGAGACTTCATTTAAACGAAAAATGTCATGAAAGCGGGCTGCACAGGCTAATCTGGGATGACAATTTACGCACAAGCATTATGCCCAGTTTTCTCAGAACACGACACAAATGTTAACCTTATACCCACTTGTTCAAACAGGTAAGTTTATCTTGTGACATATTTTGGCGTAGCTGAGTCACATACTCAGACCAATTTTGACCTAGATTTTTGTAATTATTACGCAGCGGGAGAATTCAACGCACAATATAACTGCAAACATTTTACAATTTACACAAAAAATGGTTTAATGTCCACAATGAATATTGAATACATTTTAGGAGTAAACTTTGCAATTTTGTTTACATAAGTTGTTTAAAGAAAATAACAAAACCGCTAGAAATGAAGATAATATTGAAGTTGAACAATGTCTCATAGCGTGTTATTTACAGAATGTCGTATTCATTCTCATTATATAAATACTATTTTATTAAGCAAACACAAACCTAGACTGGACGTATGTTTAGAAGAGACCTCCTTTAAACGAAACATTCCATAAACGCGAAAAGTGTCGTCCCTGATACGCCTGTACAGACTAATATGGGATGACACTTTACGAACATACATTCCGCCCAGTTTTCCCAGAACGAGGCTCTTATGTACAACATATAATGGGCACATGTCCAATGGATCATCATGAACAGACGCAGTTAAATAACATTAATTCAAAAACCGAATTGGATTGACTTTATGCAGACACTGTTTTTCTTCATGCGCGTATTCTCGTCACACGTCCGTTATGTACTTGTCTATTGCATAGCCTTCCTGGGTTGTTGCGGCAGAGTTACCTTTCTTTGATTCATTTTCTGGCAGAGTACTCTCCCTTCGACGACTTTCACTGGGACGTTTAGCTACAAAGCAAACTAGGACAGTTAAAGAGATTTCAAATCTATTGAAAATGAACCGGAAGATGGATTTGCATAGGTAAAGCTAGAGTAAACAGTTCTCATTTACATTATAGTTCAAACCAGGGCCTTGATTAACAAAGTTAGGTTCAGAATGTTTTTTTTCTTCAAAAATAGATCCCTGATATAAATTTTCAAAATTAAACAAACTACTGGTTCTCAATTTCCAGTGAATAATGTTTTAAATGTTGATATCAATCAGACACTGAGACCTCCGTAGAGGTTTTCCATTACAATGTAAACGTATGTTTACACTTCCTTCATAAGTGTTGTTAAACTTGATCCAGACATGTTCACTCTGAACCAAACATTCCATTACTGCATACATGATAGAACATTTACCTAAATTGAAGACAAACACGTCGTCGTCTCTAGTCTCCCCGGGAAGCAGTAGCGGACTCGGTGGCGGCGGCGGTTGACCGGAGGTTGACGACGTCGAGGATCCGCGCGAGCTCAGCTTCTTTCCCAACTGGAACGTGCTTGTTCCACTTAGTGGGGGAACCGGGACAGCGCTCTTCGGCTGCGCGCCGGAAGTGGATGACGAGACGGCGGACGTTGGCTGAAGGCTTGGTCTCTTGTTCAGCTGAAATGTTGTGGTACCTCCGACGGCTGGCTTACTCGCCCTGTAAATGTTCATCACACGGTTAATTTAAAGAGACTTGTTCAAGGAACTAACTAAAGTTTAGCCACACTAATCAAAATAATATAACAAAATTATAATGCACAGCAAACAAGTTGGATAACATTTGCATTTCCGGAGTTTTGAAACCTAGTCCATTAACTTAAGGAGCAAAATCTAACGCCGTTCGACGAGGCTAATCACGCCTTTGAACTCAGTGTATTTAAACGGGACAAGCGTTACGTTTTTGTTGAATGACTGTACATGTTATATAGTAAACTAACACCGATCAATAACCCCACCTACGGGATGTTTTACATACGCGGGATGATTGACGCTGCGTCTGTGCTCCTGTATCTTTTCCTGCACCTTTTGTTCGTAGTCCAGCGAGTACGTGTGCATTTCCTCTTGCACGTGCGTCGCGCGCACCGTGTCCGCGTCCTTGATCTGTGGGCATGTTTTTTAAAAGTATTCTTTAGAAAGGCTAAATAAGTGATATTAAAAAATCGGTCCTAGTGGAACTACTTTACTGGGTAGGGTGCGATTCATTAAATCGATATGCAAGTATTACTGCGCTTCGCTCACATTGCAGTGATGTTTCTTGTTATAGGAAATAAATGTTCGGTGGCCTAGGTCTCCATCTTTTATTAGATCAACTTGTTATTATAGGGTGTAAGTTTATGTTTTGTCTGTGCCAAAGATCAAAACACCTAAACGTAACCCTGTTTCCGACTTGGTTCATCGTCAAGTTCAAATATATGTGTCGTGTTCTGAGAAAACTGGGCATAATGCTTGTGCGTAAATTGTCATCCCAGATTAGCCTGTGCAGTCCGCACAGGCTAATCTGTTTTCTCAGAACACGACACATATAATAGTCATGGTTTAGTATATAAACAGTTTCAAGACAGTTCTTTGAAACAATGGTTTGGCTTGGTTTGAGTTCAAAACAGTTAATTGTAAATGTTTAGGGTTTTATTAACCCATTTATGCCTAGTGGACTCTCCCATCCTTCTAATGGGATCAATTTATTTCCAAAATTAGGGATGTCTGGTATATTTATTTCTATTTTTAGAATATTTCTTACAGAAATTCCTTTAAGCAAACAGCGCAGACCCTGATGAGACGCCGCATCAGGTTAATGGCTAAGTTCACCTTCTATACGTGGCTTTTGTATCATTCGGTGTGTGGCCTTGTTCGAAATTGTATGTAATACGTATCTATCTTAAAATAACCAACATCTACATCATGCAGTTTTGTCTGTTTTAACGTTTTCAAATGTTTCTATGACATGTTTCAGTGTGTTTAAATAGTTCCTGGCTTAAAGAAATATTCTTAAATTACATTCTTGTTTTGTCGAATGAAAATAACGTCACCGGTATACCTCAATCATTTTTAACTTCGGCATATATATGTCATCATTCATGCGTCGTCGCTTACGACTAGCACGAAGTTGTCTGATGATGAGGATGACAACGATGAGTAAAAGTATAACCATGACCGCCGCCATTCCGAAAATCACCGGAAGTCCGAGTCTTCCAAACGCCGAATCTACAAAATAAAACATTCCAATATAAACGATTTTTTTTTTACTAAAAATCAATATGTTATTATGTACGGTACTCTTTCTTAATCTAGTAGTGTTAAGTTTTCTGTCTTTGGTCTTTATTTAACGATTGAACGTGCATTTAGATAACTTTTTTTCCCCAAGCGACATTATGCAAACCAAATCATAAGATTAAATGTGTCGTGTTCTGAGAAAACTGGGCATAATGCTTGTGCGTAAATTGTCATCCCAGATTAGCCTGTGCAGTCCGCACAGGCTAATCAGGGACGACAATTTCCGTTTTTTTGGAATTTTTCGTTTAAATGATTCATAGCAAAAATCCAATTTTGGCGAAAAGTGTCGTCCCTGATTAGCCTGTGCGGACTGCACAGGCTTATCTGGGATGACACTTTACGCACAAGCATTTTGCCCAGTTTTCTCAGAACACGACACAAATATGAAAGCGGATGAAAGCGGATGTTGTAAAAAAGGCACATCAAAACTTAGTTCATTTGATCTCGGATCCGATTAGTTCTGGATATGTGTCTTATATTTCTAATTGCTGCGTTTTCTATCCCAACTTCTTTTAACATGTACACAAATCGTTACACTGTGTTTATTTTAAAGATTCTTGACACATGACACTTTGCGAGTCAGTCAATAATTCGGATATATTGTTTTAATATTTTGATTTAAAGCCTTACCAAATTAATTTTATGCTTAGAGGTCTCGGGTCGAACGGAAAGATTAACAAATACATGAAATTAGAGTTGATTCGCGTATAAAAATTGGAATCATTACAGCGTGTTTGTTTAACCTTGATACGGAATCGTCACGCCGCCCATTTCGGATTTCCCAGAAGAATCAGTGACGATGGACGCAGACTTTGTTGTTGTTATTGTATGTGCTTTTGATGACGTTTCCGTTATGACGTTGGGTGTCGGTGCTGTTATAGCGTTTGCTGTTGCGGCTGTTGCTGTTGCTATTGTTGTCAATGTTGATGCTGATGCAGAACCAGATAGTGCGTTACTTGATACTGTTGTCATTGGCCCATCTGAAGAAAAAAAAAGAATATATTGCTAAAAGCTATGTCGTAATTTAAATAAAGAAACCTTCAATATAAAACCCTCTCGAGTCGAAATAAAAAAAATAGGTTGCATAAATGTACGACTATCCTTAAATAAAAACCATTCCAGACGATGAGGATTTCCAATCGAAACCAAAAGTGCGTTTATCTAAGAAATTAGAAATATAAAAAGGCAATAACAAAAATACTGCCAAATTAATTAGACATACAATAAAACATAATTGGATATTTGACGTTAAGTGAAATATTAATGGAGAGACATAAAAAATTAAAAGTAAAGGAAACTCGTAAAACGTGAAAAAGTTAAGAAAAGTGAAATTATTCTTGAATGAATTTAAGTAAACAAATTGAAAAAATCGCATCCACTGTAAGCGCATTTATGTGTGCAAAAGAATAGTATAAAATTGAAACTTACCTGACGTATTTACTGCTTCTGAAGTTGTATTCCGTGAAAACGTCTGCGAAGAATTCGACGAAGACACGAAAACGGATAAACTTGCCGTCTTTGATCCCACTGTTGTAGAACTCGCCTGTTGCGTTATTGTTTGCGTTAGCGTTGTGGAAGCGTCCTTACTAGCAAGCTGCCGTGACGTCACACTTGGCGATGACGTCATTGTGATTGTGGAAGTTTCCATGTTGGAAGCGTTTGTGGCGTTTTGAAGATTTGGTGTAACAGTAGTTGTTAAACTCGTCGATGCGTTATTTAATACTTCTGTGGTGATCAGTGTCGTTTGTCCGACTGTAAAAGACGGCGTCTCTGACGACATTTCAGATTCCGTAGTCGATGACGTCACTAGTATGGCGCCAGGGGCATCAATTGGTTGCACGCTTATCACAGAACGAATGTTTACTGGAATAAAATTAAATATAGTATAAATAATTGAGACAAACCAGATAAAGACCGCTTTAAACTTCAAACAGTAAAACGCATTATAATTACAATTTATGATTACTTATTACCACAATGGTATTTACAATAAATAATCACACCCTTATTGTTAATGAGCTCCAATATGTAGCGCTTTTATTCAAAACTAGAATTTATTCTACTTAAACTACAATTCACAACCACATATTCATTTATTTAAGAAAGAAAATTTGATTCAAAATTTAACTTGCCTCATTGACAATTAAATCCAGGAATGGTTAATAACACGGATACAACATTTGGTACAGTTACAAACATAACACTCGAAATCTGAAATTATGGATGTCCGGAGTGAAGTGTATTTGTGTCCTTAACCAGCTATGTTTTAACGAATATCATAAATATGTTTTGTCTTGGGCGGACGACAAGAAATGTTAAGTATTATAAGAAGTCACAACCACTTGTAACGTGACTCATTACTGTGTAAATCATACAGTATTTTAATACGTGAGTGTGTTGCGTTCTGAGGAAACTGGGCATAATGCATGTGCGTAAAGTGTCGTCCCAGATTAGCCTGTGCAGTCCGCACAGGCTAATTAGGGACGACACTTTCCGCCTAAATTAGATTTTTGCTTATAAGAGACTTCATTTAAACGAAACATGTCATAAAAGCGTAAAGTGTCTTCCCTGATTAGCCTGTGCGGACTGCAAAGGCTAATCTGGGACGACACTTTACGCACATGCATCATGCCCAGTTTTCTCAGAACAAAACTCGGAATGTGCATGCGTTTGACAAAATATTCGTCTGCTTATTAAGTTTCTTATAGCATTTTGTATCATCATACGTAGTTTTTAAACAACCAAATTCATAATTTAAATTGATAACATATTTAGCAGGATATACATCGCTTGCCGATGGTAAATAATATATGGTAGCTTCTTTTTGATACCACCCATAATATAGACCATAACGAATCTTAAATGGACTGTCAACCACGAATGACAAAAAAAAAGTTCTAAAATACCGTATTTTTTACAATTGATAGTTTATATTGATTAAAATATCACGACCGGTATATAACATTACTTGAAAAAAGTTGTGAAGTTTTCATATTTTCAGTATATTCGGTAATTAATTTTACTGGGTATGTCTACCAGGATACTACAAGTTAACTATAAATAACGCAAGTAGATTGATCATCCTTGTCACGTGGTAAACCCAGGAATGCAAATTGTGCATGCGTAGTGAAAAGTGTATATATTATATATAAAATTATCAATCTACTTGCGTTATTTATAGTGTGTTTATCGTTGTCACCTATTTTCGCGATGTACTTTCGATTTCACATCGCGAAAAAAAAATACCGAATATACTGAAAATATGAACTTTTTTTCAAGTAATGTAATATACCAGTCGTGATATTTTAATCAATATAAACTAATAATTGTAAAAAAATACGGTATTTTAGAACTTTTCTTTTTTCGTTATTCGTGGTTGACAGTCTGTTAAAAATCAATTAAGTTCCTAAATAATAATAAAAAAGATTAACAGCGTTTTAAATCAATCAAATACATCAAATATTTTTAAGCAAATGTCGGACACAAAGTTAATACCTTAAATTAATATTGTTATAACCACATAATTAAATGGGCCTGATCACATATTGTCTGTGTATTTTGAAAATTGTCATTTAATTGACAGATATAAGCTAAAATGTTCAAGTGTATTCAACGAGAAATATATATACACAACAAAACTAAAAGAACAAAAGTGTGCCCAAAAGGATAACGTTTTGTTATTTCGATATGTGATATAGATAAATACAATTATCTGCTATTGTTTTTTTTATAATATGGAGAAAAATATAAACAATTGTAAATTTCTCAATCTATGAAATTTCCATTTAAATATGGTTTCATTTATAAACTATGGGGGTGATTTTATATTGTTCATCTCAGAAAAAAATACATGAGTTTGATTTTTTTTAATATGACATCCTTGACTATACTAAGGTAAAACAGGACTTGGTGCAAACTAGGTGAAGTTGGTATCGTGAATTATTATTACAGTTAAAACTACAAAAAAAACGCTATATTTTGTACGCTATAGGTTATACGCTGATAGGGTTTTAGGTTTTATTTCAGAATTCATTAGGCTTTAAGCCCATTAGTACACAAACATATAATACACAATGTAGTCAACAGTGGTCAATGACACGCAGGCATATAAATATACTATTTTAAGCAATATAAATTCAACATTTATAATGAAAGAATTGGCAACTCTAAAGACATCACAGGCTACATTGGGGGCAAAGCCTCATCATGCTTGTAATACTGAAATTAGCTAATTTTAATTGATCGAGATCATGCAATAAACACTGCTCGATCACTATCTATTTTACATTGAACCTATGTAACTAAACGAGGTGAAAAATTGAATGTGCATGCCATGAGTATAAGGTTCTACACCAATCCGATATTAAACGATTCTTTCATATGAACCTCGCTCTGGGAAAACCGGGCTTATAGCATGTGCGTAAAGAGTTGTCCCAGATTAGGCAGTCTGCACAGATACCTCAGGGATGACACTTTCCGCTTTTATTGTAATTTTCGTTTACAGGAAATCTCTTCAAATCGAAAATCTAGTTAAGGCGGAAAGAGTCGTCCCTGATTAGCCTGTTCTGACTTCTTAACGCAATTGCATTAGACCCCGTTTTCCAAGAAGAGACTAATACATTTTTTAATTATTACGATTAATCTGCTAAAGAATATTTTCGAAATGTATGGTATCTCAACCAGAAGAAAGATAATGAATTGCAAAAAGAACGCGGGTAAAGTTGATAATGTAACATAAATTGACATAACAAACTTGATCCACCGCAGTATAATCCAAAGTATCCCCACAAGTTCCTTCCTAACATTGTACATTGTATAGCACGCTAATACTGATATCACGTCAACCAAAAAAGCAACTTCCAAGAAGCAAACGCTTAAAACTTACATGTTATTAATGTAATCATAAGGATGCATATCCTGAACGCCTCTCGAGCACTAATCATTTTTTGTTCGAATGAAAAAATACATTAACGAAAATGAAATTCGTAGGTAACAACTTTTTTCTATGAAAACAACTATTGGAATGCGTAATGAGTAAATTGTTCTTGTGTATCAGTTTGCAACATATAGTAGTGTGCAACCGAATTCTTTGCCTTCAATGGCTGACAATGCAAGTACTTCCGTTCGGAATGATATCTGTTTCCGGAGATAATTCGTTGAAGTGATAGACTGTTTAACCTCTTTTTTCTTTGGGAACAAAGCCGTCAATGTCTATTTAATGGTAGTCAGCTTTGTGTGCGCATCTTCATTCGACACTGCTTTACATTGATACAGTTCACAGAGGTAAAAATATACTAAATATTTTCGCTATATAATTCAATGTAAAAGCGGCAAATTTAAGCGAAAATAGATGCAACATTTTGCATATAGAGACCCCCATAATGACACCTTTTCTTGAATGAATTTAAGTAAACAAATTGAAAAAATCACATCCACTGTACGCGCATTTATGTGTGCAGAAGAATGGTATAAAATTGAAACTTACCTGACGTATTAACTGCTTCTGAAGTTGTATTCCGTGAAAACGTCTGCGAAGAATTCGGCGAAGACACGAAAACGGATAAACTTGACGTCTTTGATCCCATTGTTGTAGAACTCGCCTGTTGCGTTATTGTTTGCGTTAGCGTTGTGGTAGCGTCCTTACTAGCAAGCTGCCGTGACGTCACAATTGGCGATGACGTCATTGTGATTGTGGAAGTTTCCATTTTGGAAGCGTTTGTGGCGTTTTGAAGATTTGGTGTAACAGTAGTTGTTAAACTCGTCGATCCGTTATTTAATACTTCTGTGGTGATCAGTGTCGTTTGTCCGACTGTAAAAGACGGCGTCTCTGACGACATTTCAGATTCCGTAGTCGATGACGTCACTAGTATGGCGCCAGGGGCATCAATTGGTTGCACGCTTATCACAGAACGAATGTTTACTGGAATAAAATTAAATATAGTATAAATAATTGAGACAAACCAGATATAGACCGCTATAAACTTCAAACAATAAAACGCATTATAATTACAATTTATGATTTATTATTACCACAATGGTATTTACAATAAATAATCACACCCTTATTGTTAATGAGCCTGTTCTGACTTTTTGACGCAATTGCATTAGACCCCGTTTTCCCAGAAGAGACTATTAAATTTTTTAATTATTACGATTAATCTGCTAAAGAATATTTTTGAAATGTATGGTATCTCTACCAGAAGAAAGATAATGGATTGCAAAAAGAACGCGGGTAAAGTTGATAATTTAACATAAACTGACATAACAAACTTGATCCACCGCAGTATTATCCAAAGTATCCCCACAAGTTCCTTCCTAACATTGTACATTGTATAGCACGCTATAAATACTAATATCACGTCAACCAAAAAAGCAACTTCCAAGAAGCAAACGCTTAAAACTTACATGTTATTAATGTAATCATAAGGATGCATATCCTGAACGCCTCTCGAGCACTAATCATTTTTTGTTCGAATGAAAAAATACATTAACGAAAATGAAATTCGTAGGTAACAACTTTTTTCTATGAAAACAACTATTGGAATACGTAATGCGTAAATGGTGCTTGTGTATCAGCTTGCAACATATAGTAGTGTGCAACCGAATTATTTGCCTTCAATGGCTGACAATGCAAGTACTTCTGTTCGGAATGATATCTGTTTCCGGAGATAATTCGTTGAAGTGATAGACTGTTTAACCGCTTTTTGCTTTGGGAACAAAGCCGTCAATGTCTTTTCAATGGTAGTTAGCTTTGTGTGCGCATCTTCATTCGACACACTGCCTTACATTGATACAGTTCACAGAGGTAAAAATATACTAAATATTTTCGCTATATAATTCAATGTAAAAGCGGCAAATTTAAGCGAAAATAAATGCAACATTTTGCATATAGAGACCCCCATAACCATACCTTTTCTTAAATGGCATTCTAAGCGGAATCGATTTACCGGTAAGCAATAACAAAGATATGTCATGTACACACCAAGAAAGAACTTGACACAAATCAAAATCGACTGTTTTTGCACCTTCTTTTTTTCGGCCGTTTTATGGTGGAATGTAACCTTTTCAGTGCACTTTTTTACTATGGTCTCTAAATTTATCATTGTTCAGGGATTTAGTAGTGAACGCCTATGCTTACCCTATCAATATCTCCAAACGATTAAACCAGAACAACAGTCTAAAGTGTAAAACATACCTTCGAGTAACATTTNAAAGATAAAACCTGAACAACCATCTAAAGTGTAAACCATGATTTTTTTTAAAGAGTACAGCCCTACATGACTCGATTATTTAGTATAATGTAACCTAAAGTAGCCAGAGGGGGTAATCACGTGATAGTCAAGATGGCCACGTCCATGCCGAGACAGGTATTTTTCGCCGTTTTATACCCTTAATTACTTTTGTTTTGTTTAAAAAAAAACGCTCACTTTCCAGCCATATCAGTAAGTAAGTGAACAGCGTTTATTTCTTATTACGATTCGCTTTTTATCTTGACTTTAAACCAGAACAACAGTCTAAAGTGTAAAACATGCCTTCGAGTAACATATTTTTTTTTTATTTTTTTTTTAGAGAGTACAGTCCTACATGACTCGATTATTTAGTATAATGAAACCTAGAGTATCCAGAGGGGCGGGGAGGGGGGGGGGGTGTTAATCACGCGATAGTCAAGATGGCCACGTCCATGCAGAGACAGGTATTTTTCGCCATTTTATACCCTTAATTACTTTTGTTTTGTTTAAAAAAAACGCTCACTTTCAAGCCATATCAGTAAGTTTGTGAATAGCGTTTATTTCTTATTAATATTCGCTTTATATGTTGACTTTACTGGCTGCTATACTCTCTAAAAACAACAACATCATTTATTTGAAGACACAATTCTCTGTAGGGGACACTTGCCATGACTTAATTTTAGAATATTTATTTTTGCATGTGTTAGAGAAAACATTGTTGTTTACTAGAAATTCACTCTTTTGCTTGAAGGTTTGAGACTACATGAGACTTTGACAGATGGCGGGAAACCCTCATGAACTGCAGAGAAACCGATAAATACATGGCCGTAAAACAGTGACCTTCGATTCGTGTCGAGTTCTTTCTTGCATATCGCATGTCCTATTTTTTTTTATTGTTTAAATCATTGCGTCTTGGAATGCTCTTTAAGAAAAGGTATGGTTATGTGGGTCTATATGCGCAAAAGTTTGACTTTATTGTTTTTGAAGTTTTTGCTTTTACATTGAATTGTGTAGGAAATATTTTAGTATATTGTGACCTGGAGCTGTAACTAGGTCATCCCGCTGATATGGTTGGAAAGGGAGCGGCATTTAAAAAAATAATGCAAGTAATAAAGGGTATAAAACGGCGAAAAATACCTGTCTCTTAATGGACGTCTCCATCATGACCATCTTGATCGGAAGGTATTATAATCCCATTACATAATAAAATATTACAAAGGTTGCATTTAAAGTTCTGAAGTTGACTTTTAATCGTAAAACCAAGTGTATGTTATGCTGTAGTTTATGGCGAATTAGACAGACAGACATACAGATAATTTATTCAGACTTATACAAAGTACATCGTCTTCGTACTTACATAAACATATTTGTTTCTGTCACGTGAATAGGTATAACAACAAAACATTACATAACATAGATATAGTCATGTAAGAGTACACATACAAAATAAACACAATCAATTGCAAGAACACATAGGTTCTGACAAAGCGGTACTAAAATTTATTAAACAGTATTATTAAAAATCGTATTTCTTATAACAAAAGCTTCTTTAATATATTTACATAAATTAGAAATTACTGTTTTATATCATGAAACTAACAAATTGTGGAATTTATACACAGATGGGTTGATATAAAATATACGGCTAATATATCTTTTTCTTAAATCAATGAAACAGCGGCATATACATATAAAATGGTATTCATCTTCTAAATCAGATTCATTACAACATAAATATAACGTTCATTCCTTTGTATGTTATTCTGAGCGTATCTGCCAGTTTGGATCCTCAACGGGTGTGCAGACACTCTTAATCTTCCAAAAAATAGCGCAGACGTTTAGGAAGTAAGTCTTAATATTCTTCATATACCAAAGAGGCTTTAAAAACTTTATACATATCTAATACAGAACTGTTATTCATTTTACCATACCACTCCTGTTTAAAGTTATCTACAAGTCTACATTTTAACTCGCTAATAAAACTATTAACGTGTACAACGTTTGGATTTTTAAATACATAACCAAATCCAAAACTATTGAACATGTTCTTGACATTTAAGACCCAATTTGTATAACCTCTATTACAATCGTTTAAAGCTTGTTTGTAAACAATTTGCATTATGATATTTTCATTGCTAATAATTTTAAACCAGTATTTTATAATTTCAACGAACCTATTTACATACAATGGATAGCTACCTAATTCTCCATATACAGCTACATAACATTTATTTATTTTAACATGTAACAATCGTTTACAAAATTTTAAATGTATGCGTTCAATATCATCTGACTTTGTGAATCCCCATACTTCTGAAGAATAACTTAATATGGAGCCAACAAAAGAGTCGAACAACTGACAAAATATTTTTGGTTTTATGTCAAAATCATTACATTTACACAATAATGTATTCATTGCCTTAAGGGCCTTACCAACCAAATGTTCCTGGTTTAATTTAAAATTTCCCGTATAATTTAAAACCGTTCATAAATAGTTAAAGTTATCAACCACTTCAATATCATTACCATTGTATGTCCATTTTTTTGTTTTCTTTTAATCCTCCCCTTTTCCGAAATACCATAATCTTAGTTTACGCAAAGTTAACATTTAGTCCCCAAGAATTGCAATAAAAATATAAGTTGTCTAAATGTGCTTGAACTTCAGCAGGTGACTTACCTAAAATAGCCATGTCGTCGGCAAAAAATAATAAAATTAACATAATATCATCTATATTCAAACCAGAGTTAATGTTGTCTTGTAGGTAAAGTTCAAGATCCTCAACAAATAAAGAAAACAAAATCGGCGACATTACCTCCCCTTGCCTCAGTCCAACCACATAACTAAAATAATCTGAATACGATGAACATGATTTAACACGTGACTTAACATTTGCATACATATCTTTCACTATTCTAAGCATTTTACCGTTTATACCAGACTTAAACATTTTAAAATATAATGCATTGCGGTATATTCAATCAAAACATTTTAACATATCTACGTAAATAACATACAAACGTTTGTTTTTTTTCATTTAAATAATTTTGTACAATCGACATCAATATATAAATAGCATCAACAGTGGAATAACCTTTCCTAAATCCGAACTGCGCATCCGAAATAACAGTGTTTTCATTGCAAAACGTTTCAATGCGCTTGTTTAAAATCGTGGTAAATAATTTTGAAAAGCAACTAACTAAAGTAATACCTCTATAATTATTTACATCACTAACAGCACCTTTTTTATGCAAATGGATTATTACCCTTTCTGTCCACTTATCGTGAAGAATCGCGATACAAAAATACCGTTAAACACATCACACAAATGGGTTGATAAAATATCACTGCATTCAATAAAATATTCGTTCAAAATACAATCACTTCCCGGTGACTTATTTCGTTTTAGATGTTTTATTGCACAGTTAACTTCCTCTACAGATATAGGTAGGTCAAGTTAGATAGATATCCGCTCTGTGTCCATTGATATTAAAGAATCTTTAAATACAGTAGTGCGTTCAGTTACAGCGAACGTTCGCGAACCGAAGCGAACTTTCGCGAACGTTCGCTATTGAACGCTCGGTTCGCCGCGAACGTTCGCGAACCGAAGCGACCCGTCTCGGGAGGTAGTTCGCTATAGTTCGCTAGCGAAACCAAGATGGCGGACAAGTAAGTTGTTGTTGTAGTTCAGCGTAACTTCAGTGTAACTTCGATATTTTTTTCATTTTTTTGGTAGTATATAAAATGAATTGAATTATAATCATAGTGTATTGTGTTGGTTAAGTACTTTCTATGTTATTAGCGATTTCCTCCATCAAAATCGCAATCAATTCTGTGGGAGCCGCCATCTTGAAAGGTTCGCGCCGAACTTATCGTTCAATAAGACCGAATCGGAAACGAACGATCATTGGCGAACGTTCGCTGCAACTGAACGCACTACTGGTTTCAGAAATGAACCAAACTGGAAACATAATTATAAAATCTATTCACTAGCAATGCTTATATGATTGCAATAACGAACATTCCATCATCTTGTTAGATACTTACGGTTTCTCTTTTGTGTTGAATAATCCAAGCTCTGTCGATGTCGTTACATTTATAGCGTATTTTAAAATAGTGATAATTGATGCAAAGAAACAGGAATTGTATAGCTCTGTTGTTAATAGTTCAGTCGTATATTTGTATCGTGTATATACGCCTGTTTTACGAATACTATTTAGATTCACTACATAAACATATAAGAACTTACGTTACTACGCTAAGAACTTCGGCTCTGCCACGGAACATTCAAAATCGAAGATATTCTGGCCAGAATACCCAAAGAAACGAACGATATTGTTGTTTGTGTAATGAATTACATATTTTATATGTATATGTTCTTCAAACGCTGTTATTAGACAAAACTATTTCAAGAGATGCTAATACAGAGATCTTCTGTTAACGAATTCCACGAATTGTTACATACAACTGATACATATGTGAACTTATGTAGCTAGCAAAATTCGTAAATCCAGCATGAAATTTAGAAAAAAATATTTGTCTGAATGTTGTTGTATAAATAACTATAAGAAGTTATCCTCCATAGAATAAATGAAAAGTACAAGATTTCTTAAATTTATTAAATGTCTAACAGTCTATTAATACGAGTGTATTTATTATTTAGTCAATTTTCATTATACTAGATAGAGTTTATGATAAGTATAAGCTTTCGTAAAATTATTATTTGTATAACTTATTTTTTATATTTGATTGTATTCCATACAAGTGTAAGTATAAGAGTTCTTAAAATTATAAATTTTCTACATGCTTTTTAATATGATTCTATGTATTATTGTTATATAGTCAATTTTCTGCTCTAATGTATGTAATTTTAATGTATTTAGACAATGCACACAGTACAAGTGTTAATAAATATATGTCTTTTCTTGATGATGCTCGATTCAATTATTATTTTATTATGCATGGGTTTAATTAGTTAATTTTATTCATGTTTCCATTTTTACTACAAACCAATATTACAAAGCCCAATTACACAAAAAAACGCATTGCAATCATCAATTTAAGAAATGTCAAAGGTCTGGCATACTTTTACTTCTGAAGATAACGCAGACAGCTTACAAGATGACCACTTCCACCAGTTAAAGACAAAATTCTCAGAAGAAAGACAACTCTGTGTAATATATTCCTCAAAGCGTATTTTGTCCGTGCCTCAGTTTTTCCCTGTATCGAAAACCGATAAAGCGATACAGTCTATCATCCGCCTTCAGGCTTACATCGGGTATCAAATATGCATGTAGAGATATTGTAAAAGTGAATACCGCTGTTTTCTACCGCTTTAAATTGAGCAACAAAGCGTGTCGTAAAAAGGATTTGTAAACGTGTATATCTACAATTCTTTAAAGAAAGTGTATCACGACATTTCTATATTTAGCGTTTGTTTGAAAACAGAATTATTCGACAGATTATATGCTACCCATGCACAATAGGTTTGAAGAGCGTAAATATGTACTACCATTTAGAGTGAAACTTAGCGATGTAAGAGTATGTTGCATGTGACTCATTATAAAGTGTTGTGTTTGGGGGAATAGAAAAACTCTAGGTAAGTTAAGAAGTTTTATGTTGTGTTAACGTATTAAATGTTTGAGGTTTGTATACATGTATTATGTTGTACAAATTAAAAGCAAATAAAATTCAAGTAAAGCAAGCAAAGTACTTAATAGACTTTGAAGTCGATAATGAAAATGGTCTGGAAGTGAAAAACCTTATAAACGGTGTTTTAAGTATGTGGTAAAGGGTGTATTTCAAACGCTAAAACGTTTTCTGCGTAAAACTGAACTAAATAAAATAAAACTTGTATCCTTCAAGCGGGGGCTAGCAACAACCAGATTCTGAATAAGTTGTCAGCGCAAGCTACAAAGTAACTCACAATGACCACTCATGGCTGTGCCGGTTGAGGTTCAAACCTCTTGGCGGCCATCATAGCCGGAGAGGCATGAGGGAGAAGGATGAAACGTAGCTAGTGACTCTGCTTTACTTTCCTTCAGTCTGTTAACTATCAAGCTCTTCTTACTTTACTGTTTTTTCACTCTTTATCCTTATTCTTTCCCTACTCGTCGCATACTTATCATGTGTGATTGCAGCGACGTACGATGTAGATGTAGATATAGAGATAGGATTGTTTCACGCGACTGACTTTTGTATATCAATTAAAATTGGGTGTACAGTATACTTTTGTGCGAAATACTGACTTACTCTGTGAAACTGCAATACATTTAAGCAAACCGTAATACATATTTACATTATGAAATGTAATGGCTTTGCATTATGTGTTCATTATTTGTGAAATAAACTACAAAGTCGACAGTGTACGATTTTCGTCAGAATATGTGCAGTCTTTCAGGCAAAAGCAGTGTACGGTACTTTGCGACCATTGTGCAATTCAAACTTAAAGCGTTTATATGTGTTTTCTATGATTATTTTTTTTACCGACGAGACCCGCCGCCATAATGGATGTCCAGTGTATTTATACGGTAACGTGGTTTATCCCCTTCCCAGTTTAAGTTAGTCGGAGAAAAATGTGTTTCCACTAACATCTCAAACAGGGTAGGTAGGTCGGTTAATCTTTGTTTTGTTACCTTTTTAAAAATACACACGTCATTTTCCTTATTAAGAAAGATATTCAATTACAGAATCTTCCAAATCTCCATTCAACACTTTCAGTTGTAATGCAAAATTTAATTTGCGAAAATGATCGGAAACGTAAGTTTAGAATCACCAGCAAAATAGGATCGATCGGGTTAAGGGGAATAAGCAAGTATCACGCGCCCATGTTCTGGACTTTATTTTGCGTTGGTCATGAGAAGTTTTTCAACGTTTGATGTTCGAATTAACGACAAACGCCGATTTGTCTGCCCTGTCCAGTTAATAAATATTATCGCATGGTATCCGCGATCCACGGCCGCCATTATTGGTATTTCGCTCATTAGCGCGCGATTGTCTGTTGCGCATGCGCCGTCGGATCAATAATTCTGCTCCTAACATCGCAGACGACATCCTAGGTTCGAGGACAATTATGTGGAATATTTGGTCTGCTTGCAGACGACAAGCTAACAGAGCTTAGTGATGTGGAATATGTAAAATATTGAGGATAAATCGCTGAGATACAAATCCGTATGTATTCACGTTTAAGTTGTCTTTATTTTGTTAGATGTTGTTGATGGTACTCAAAATTCAGCTGCAACGAATGCTGTATAATCTTTGTTAAATTTTGCGTCATTGATTCCAGATTTCGTATAAAATCTCGACCATATGGTGACATGCCACAGGCTTATACAATGAGTCGCGTTCTGAGAAAACTGGACAAAATGCATGTGCGTAAAGTGTCATCCCAGATTAGCCTGTGCAGTCCGCACAGGCTAATCCGGGATGACACTTTCCGCGTAAACTGGATTTTCGCTAAGAAGAGAAATCAAACGAATAAAAGCGGAAATTGTCGTCCCTGATTAGCCTGTGCGGACTGCCCAGGCTTATCTGGGATGACAATTTACGCACAAGCATTATGCCCAGTTTTCTCAGAACACGACACAAATGTCGATCAAACCGTGTGTATATCGTTTTTTACACGTGCATCGCCGTAATGTTAAATCATTGTTTCATCTTGTAAGCAAACATGTATCAGCTTGTAAAAGCAATAGCATACTCTTGAAAAAGAAAGCATGCATACTCATAAGCAACCTAAATACTTAATCATAAACAAGCAAACGTAAATTGTACCAAACAAACCAACAAACGTAATCATGCACAATCAAACATACATAGTAATTGTGATCTTAACCCTTTGCATGCTGGGAAATTTGTCGTCTGCTAAAATGTCGTCTGCTGAATTTCTAAAATCAGCATTTTCTTCGATTTTTTTCAAAGAATACTATCAGAATAGCAAACAGTTTGGATCATGATCAGACGCCACGTTCTGTGGCGTCTCATCTGGATCCAAACTGTTTGCAAAGGCCTTCACAATTCGGTTCCCTCACTGAAAGTGTTAACAACATAGCATTGTTCCCCCTCCCATTAACTGACATTCAATTGATAAGAGAAGATTGAGATGCCGTATTGGGACAAATCTGGTATTGATGATGAACTCCAAGGTAAAAAACAAATAAAAAATCAAAGCTGCGCATTAGGGGGCATTGTGCTTCTGACAAACACATCGCTTGTTTAGGGTTCCAATGGTAAAACGTCTGCTATACATTACAATAAAATTAGCCACGTTCTGAGCAAACTTGGCTAAATGCATGTGCGTAAAGTGTCATCCCGGATCAGCCTGTTCAGTCCGCACAGGCTAATCAGTGACTACACGTTCTGCCAATAATGGATTTTCAGTTAGAAGATACTTCGTTCAAACAAAACATTCTATAGAAGCAGAAAGTATCGTCCCTGATAAGCCGATGCGGACTGCACAGACTAAACGTGGACGAAACTTTACGCACGTGCAACAAGTCCAGTTTTTACAGAACAAAGCTCAAATAGAGTAATCAATTAACCTTAATAGTACTGCAACATTTTAGGTATGATGAGTAAACACTTTATTTATGTAAAGATAAAGAGTCATATGTTGGTAATGTAAATCTTTTATTGATAGGTATTTTGACGAAACGTATTGTATGGTGTCTTGCATCGTTCCTGCACTGCTCACCTTTCCGTGACTCGCCTATCTGTGAACGTGAGATTCGTGTTACAAGATCCTTTCGTTCCATTGATTTTGGTCTCCGAGGAGACAATTAAACAATACGACAAGACACTTGTTCGCTATAAGTAAAAGATTTATTGGAGAAGACTGCAGAATAGTTTACCAATGATTCGAGCGGGATATTGATTTTGTTATTTATACGACGGGTGTGGTTCAGTGATGGTTCTCAAGGATTGTAAATTTATATTTCCATACATGCAATGGAGCCGCATTCTGGGAAACAGGACTTAATGCATGTGCTTAAAGTTGAGTGACCACACTTTCCGCCTAAATTGGATTTTCCGTTAGAAGAGACTTCCTTAAAACGAAACATTCCATAAAAGCGGAAAGTGGCGTCCCTGATGATCATGTGCAGTTCGCACAGGCTAATAAGTGTCCACACTTTCCGCCGTACCATGATTTTCCGTTAGGAAAGACTAAATTAAAACGAAAAATTCTATAAAAGCGGAAAATCTCGTCCCTTATTAGGCTTTTTTGACTGCACAGGCTTTTCTAGGACGACACTTTACGCACATGCACTTAGTCCCGTTTTCCCACAGCGAGGCTCATTTATATTGGTTAACCTGTAATTGATGCTAACAGATGCCGCACTGACATGGTCGCCAATCTAAGGGACCAGTTCATTCCAGAACTCGCTGTATAGTTGAGGCAAACATTTCTATGAATTGATTACTTTTAAAACGCCTGACTCGGTTTAAAGGCCTAGTTTAAGGAATATCTGACCCATCCATGGGTTCCTCAAATCAGTGAAACTGGTTGTGCATAAATTATCTTATCTGTTTCTATAATCATTTCTCTCGGCTGACTTATCAAGAATTTACTGCACTGTTTTATTTGCATCACCTCTGAAAGGATCTATACACTATAACCAAAAAAGCAACGACAACTAGACAGCATTATATATAGAAAACCTATTCAACTTTTAAATGCATGTTGATTCATCAAACCTTTCAGTCGCAAGCGCCACCTCTGAAGTATGGAATGCTGGTTTATTACTCTATCTCCAAAAAGAGTTTGCGCCAGAAATATTTGACCGTGTTTGATACAAGACGAACGTTCGAGTGAGACCAAGGGGGATTATTGACTGGTGTCTTACTTGCTACCAGCGCTATAGATAACAAGCGTATTTGCGTTATTACGCAATTAAAATAACCAAAAACGTAATTAAATTCAAAATAAAGCGTACAAAAACGCAAATACAAATTTAATAACGTAATTCCCGTAAAAAACCTTGCGTCACGAAACGCAATTCTTACGAACACCGGACGTATTTTTTAGACTGGTTATTTTCCGTACACAAATGTACCGGATAGTTTAAATGCCGTCCTATAAAGAAAATAATGCAGTCTTTTCAGCCGTTATCAATCTTTGGGGTAGTATTGTAATTATTCGTAGACCCGTCCGATTTCTACTGTCATTATAATCAAAATAGCCACTCGTGGACGTAAAAATAGAGTCGTTACACAAACAAACACGTTAGACAGGTATTTACCCCAGAATATTGGGGAAACCGAAAACTTCTGTGCTACTTTGCAGAAAGATCTGTTGCAAGATGTGATCATTTCTCCCGAGAATGTAGTTCGCCCGTTAATATCGGAGATTTTGCTACAAATGTTGATTTATGTTTCACATGCATATGTGATCAGGTAGATCTTGTAGTGTACAATTTAAGCCTAAGGACCAGACTTTGATCAAAAATTCAGTAATTGTTTGTTGTTATGTACAGGTACCTTTTTAAATTCCATTTGTATAAATAATTTAGTAACCTTAGTAGATTTTTATTATATAATATATGTCATTCCCTAAATTACCCAATTGAGTTAAAAAACCGGGGGTGAAAAACCCAATTAAGCTCAAAAGTAGGGGGTGACATTTTTTGCTAAAACTCTATTGAATTTACAAAAACCCTATTGTTGTCAAAAACAGGGGGTGATTACCCAATATACCCCAAAAGTTATCTAAAGCGCTGCTTGCTACGTAATTTTTTCAGCAATGGCGGACAATGTCAAGGGGGCGTTGACCTCGTTCTGGAACACAATTTGCCGGAAAAAGACGATCAACGACGACTTTCACGACACCCCTTTGAAGAAATGCCTCAGTACTTTCGACATGACCCTCCTTGGAGTGGGACAAATGGTCGGGGCGGGAATTTATGTTCTAACAGGTAAGCGGTAGTTTGTGATCGTTTCTCTCCTGCTTGTTGTACGCTCATTCGGTAATGCACGTGACACTAAGTTATGCTCGATATGTCATTGTCGGCTCAAGTACTACTTGATACTACCCCGGCCCCCGGGTACTATAAAGTATACTGCAAAATACCTTGGGTACGGAACATATACTCAACAGTACCCCGGAGTATGGCCGGGTGCCTTTCAGCGAATTGTCTGTACCCGCGGTACATAGACGTATACTTAAGAGTACCCGGATTACTTTTTAGAAGTACCTGAGCCGACAATGACCAATCGAGCATAACTTAGGGGTTAAACTGAGGAAACTGTAACTTTGATAGGCAAGGAAAATAACGATAATGTCGACCTCGAAAGCATCTCACAGATTTGTGTTCATGTGTATTTCGAAGTCAGGTATATGAGGTCATTTCGTACCATAGGACGCATTATGTGACAGTTGGGAAGAACTTTTAATTATTGCTGCCTTTTACAGCTGTTAAGTTTTTACTGAAATACATACACTTTTTGTGTGGTCTTGTGTTATTGGGGAAACCTTTCCGGTGTTGACCACCAGTCAAACTCACATCCGACGGTAATGGTAACTGTACCCGGTTTGCCTAGTTGAAAAGCGCGTTACCATCCACCACGCTAAACTGGCAGCCACTTGAAATACATATGAAATGCAAAAGCCCAACGATCGTAAAAAAATAAAGTTTTTGATCAAATAATGGTGGAAGAATATGACTGAGCGACCATAACTGAATTTTTTTTGTCGTTTTTAAAAAAAACAAAACTTTTGGTTGTTTTCCTCCAGGTACTGTGGTTAAGGACCTAGCAGGACCGGCCGCCATTTTGTCCTACATGTTCGCCGGAATCGCTTCCATCCTCTCGGCGCTCTGTTACGCCGAGTTCGGCGCGCGGGTACCAAAGGCTGGATCCGCCTACTCGTATACGTACATAGCCATTGGCGAGGTTTGGGCGTTCGTGATTGGCTGGAACATTGTCCTCGAGCACCTGTTAGGCGCCGCCTCTGTAGCCCGAGCGTGGAGTGGAGCAATCGACTCGCTGTTCAGCGGAGGAATACGGAAATATACGTTGGAACACGTGGGCTATCTGGCGCATGGTTCGCAGTGGATTTCTGAATACCCGGATTTTCTCGCTATGGCCATAACGATTCTGATATTTTTAGTGATCACAACAGGAGCGAAATTCACGGTGAATTTAAATACCGTCTTCACCGCATTTAACATCGTAGTAATTCTATTTCTTGTCTGCGTCGGATTCGCATTTGCAGACGGACGAAATTGGTCGGAACATGGTGGATTCTTTCCGTACGGATTTGGCGGGTCTCTGGCCGGCGCCGCCACGTGCTTCTATGCCTACATCGGCTTCGAGGGCATCGCAACGTCCGGCGAAGAAGCCAGGAATCCTGAAAAGTCCATCCCCATCGCAACCATCACCTCCTTGGCAATTGTGTCATTGATTTACATCCTGGCCACCACCGCCCTGACGCTCATCGTTCCGTACACGGAAGTCGATCCTTCCGCTGCATTCCCGATGGCCTTTGCAACACGCGGTATAACCTGGGCAAAATACATTGTCGGAATCGGCACCTTATTTGGGATAACTACTTCTTTACTCGGATGCGCATTTTCGCTACCGCGCGCCGTGTACGCAATGGCCCAAGACGGACTACTTTTTAAATGTTTGGCATACGTGTACCCGAGATTCCAGACCCCTGTGTTGGCGATAGCTGTTTTTGGAACCCTCGCCGCAATAATGTCGTTGTTGTTTGAAATCACTACATTGGTCGAATTCATGTCCATCGGAACACTGACCGCATACACGATTGTTTCCGCGAGCGTGATCGTTTTACGATACCTTCCGGTCTACAAATGCCAGTTCCAATTGAAACCGGAAGATGACGTCATAAGCACTGCGACGGAATCTACCTCCATGACTGAAGAGTCATCCATAATCAAAAAGTCAAAAAGTCATGACGACTTCGGTCATCTGAAGCAAAAACTGCGCGCGTTTCCGATTCTCAACAAATTCGAGCCCGGAAACGCTGTCATGTTGGCCACCTTTCTCCTGATCGTCAGCATCATATGTCTGAACGCGACGCTCATATTCGCGTACGAGTTCTGGAGCACCGGAAGTTGGTGGGCGATTCTCCTGATCATCCTCTTTGTCGCCATGGTGGTCACGTGCTATCTCGTCATGGTCGCGCACGAGAAGAACGACGCGTTCATGACATTTCAGGTAAAGCAAATTCTTACTTGTTTATTTGAAGCAGTTGACAGTAAGTATATTTGTACGAAATTTAACTATCCTTAAATCGTTTCTTATGGACATCTTACCGTGTACAATTATCAACACAAACGCATTACAATTTGTTTATAAAACTATTTTAAAAAATGTTTCGGTAACCGTTTTAAAAAATATATAAAAAAAAAAAATCCGAGAAAGATGTTGATGCCTCTGTTTTGAATCATCGTGGTTTGCGTTTATTCCGTTTCTACAAAAGTGCTGACACTGTTTTTTTTTTATTTTGTTTATTTTGTCATTTTCGCCGTTTTCCGGTTCAATCAAGGGGGTCAGATAACATACTTACGTGATTTAATGCATTTAATTGAAAAGAAAAGTTGTATGCAATAAATGTCTTTTTTAAATCAAACACCATATTGGCTGTCGAAATTGCCCGATAAAATTTAAAATCACAAACATTTTGCTGCCAGGAAAAAAACATCAATATTGTAGCAAGATTGAACTCATTCTGTACAATGATTGTTATTTGTGGAACTTTTTTTAAATGAGAAATACAATAATTAACGTGTCTACGAAATGACCATCTATTAAAAAACAACAAAATTTCATGCCGGCGTCTTTCAAAATGATCGGTCCATCAAAAGTGTGGGACTTGTTTTAAACAGATTTACTTGAAGGACAGTGTTTACACTTTAAATGGTGTCCATAGAAAAACAATTCAACTTCTCGATAAACGAAGATTAAGCCTCAATAATACAATTTCCCAGTAATTTAAATCTCAGCTTTTGGCTACATATATGTTTTTATATGTTTTTAGGTCTTCGTTTAACATTATATTTATCTCAAATCAGATTCATTCCCGGAGTGTGACTGTCTCGATGTTAAACGAATTGCTCATGCTTCCATAACTTGCTCCCAAATTGTTACACAATTCACAATTTTAGTTTTTTTCTGAATTATTGTTCGTGTTGATTTTGCGTTCGTCTTTGTGAGGTTGTTTATGAATTGTTGGCAAGATACATACATGATTTATACAATCACAAATTCTCCTCTTTTTATCATTTCAAGCTTTGTAATTGAAACGGTCGATTCTGACAAAGGAAATTAGGTAGATACAATACAAATCTCGTCTGACCCTCCTTTAACCTCGAATAAGAGTTTTTATCGTTTCCATATACGCCGTAAAGGAGTACAATCAATATTTTACGACATTTCAAAGAATGCTACGTGGCAGTTTATCAATTTTATTCTCCACACGCAATCGGAAATTGCTGGGAGATTTTCGTGGAACAAAATGTCGTGACCGTTGGGTTAGCACGCGAAAATATCGTTTGTCATAATGACAATTTTGCATTGGCAAAAATCAGTCTCAGTTTTCAATTTCAGTTTATTGGCAGAATCAGCAAATACATGCCGTTGGACAAATATTACACAGATATACAAACAGCCGATCACACAAATGAAATACTAAACAAAAACCACATCGCATAAATAGATAATTAAATTAATACATAAATAGCTAATAACTAAATAACTTAACACCATAAGTGTTATCAAGAAGCAACAACATAGCTAATAAGCAAGGTAATAATTTCTTTTTAACCTAGCATTGTAAATAAATTTTGAAATATTTCTTAATTGTCTAGGCCTGATTAACAATCGCAGAAATGATAAGACTTGTAATTTTATCTAGAAAGTTTCATTTCAGCGTTTATGAAATCAATTGCTGATATTTCAGCGATAGTGATCACGGCTAAGTTGCTCTTCTGACTTTTTCTTTAAGTTAATTTAGAGAGATAGAGGAAATATATATTTTTTATATATATTGAATTGTATTTTAAACTTGCATCCTATTTAAAGATTTTGCCTGGCGCAAACTGTTTGGCACAATTCCTAGATCTTCTAACCTTGAAGCAAGTGTCGCTCATAGTGAGTGAGCTCCATCATAAGCTCTTCGCATCGGTTACTTCCCCTTCATGCCAATCAGCCATCATAAGCTCTTCGCATCGGTTACTTCCCCTTCATGTCAATCAGCCATCATAACTTCTTCGCATCGGTTACTTCCCCTTCATGTTAATCAGTCATCTTAAGCTCTTCGCATCGGTTACTTCCCCTTCATGTAAATCAGTCATCATGAGCTCTTCGCATCGGTTACTTCCCCTTTCTGTTAATCAGTCACCATAAGCACTTCGCATCGGCAACCTCCGCGCAGAGATTTGACTGGAACCAGCATAGCTGGATCAAATCCCTGCCATCATACACAACCACGTGATGATAGCTGAGCCACGTGATACAATAATCGCGTCTTACAGTATTAACGTTATAGAAAACAATGCCGAAAAAGAATGTGCCGGAGAATTGTTTCCTTTGTTTAAACAAGAGTTTTATGTTTTTAACCGGAAAATAAGACCCATATATGTATATGTAATGATCTAAACTCTCTGCCGTTATTACCAACTAAGTCATAATAGTCGAACCACGTGGGCGTCTTACAGTATCAACGGTTATTTTTAAATTTGTAAACAGTAATTTTTACTTTTTTAATTAAAGTATTTTTTTTTTTTATTATGAACCTAAACTTAAACACTATTTTCAAAATATAAAATAAAATGATACCCCTTCTCATAATATAATTCTTTAAAAAAATAAAATAACATCCTACCGAATCTGGTAGGATTTTCTTGTGATGGCAGAGGTTGTATGTGAGAACATGGAACGACAACTCTGCGTGGAGATTGTCGCATCGGTTGGAAGTAATCATACGATCTTCGCATCGGTTACTTTCCCTTTCTGATAGTCAGGACAAGCTCTTCGCGTCAGTTGCTTTCCCTTTCCATTAATCAGTTAGCATTGCCATCACAATTAAAACATTCCTGATTACCCTCCGCGCAGAGATTTGACTGGTTCCTGGGATAGCTCGAACCTAAGCCCGTCGCAAATACACACCCTTCAAGTATCATTGTTATTGTACATTATTTTAGATAGTTTATTTTTGTTTTATTTGACATTTTTGCCGATTAACCACGTTTAAAATGAAAATTTTGAACTGTTTGAATTTTAATAAGAAAAAGTTAGCAACCGACAATATTTTACCAGACATTGAAGTATTTTACCAGACATTGAAGTATTTTACCAGACATTGAAGTATTTTACCAGACATTGAAGTTATTTTACCAGACATTGAAGTATTTTACCAGACATTGAAGTATTTTACCAGACATTGAAGTATTTTACTAGACATTGAAGTATTTTACCAGATATTGAACTATTTTACTGGTGAGCGAAACGTCTACCGTTAAACAGCATAGGGAGGTAACACTGCGAGTAGTTTACTTTCTGATCTGTTAAGAGTTTGTAACCATTAGACTGTGACAATTGAGGTTGGTTTTTCCACATAATATGGATTTTCATATATAAGTTGCAATTACATGTATAAAACAGAGAAAACAATCATCATTTTAAGTCATAAATAAGAAGGGAATTTAATCGGCCCTCGGCATGTAGTTTTAATCTAAGCCCGGAACCAGTAAAATTTCTGAGCGGAGTTTTGCTCTGTTATTATTGAACAGTTGTCTGGGAACAAACGGATTGTAACGCAGATTTTTTGAGAGTCTGTCAAGGAGAAATCCGTAATGAAAGTTGACAAGCTTCCTGTCCTGGGATTTAAATTTCATAGGAAGATGTAGGAGGATAACGTCCTGCTTGTGATAAATGATTTTTGTAAATGGATGCTTTTCCCTAGCATTCCGGAAACGCTAGTGATTTGCGTGTATTTCCATTTCTTGACTTATGTTAACAAACAATGAATGATATGCGATATGTGTTTATACTTTAAATAACTTAGTACAAAATGTAACAGAAATGTATTTTAATGAAATGCGTCTTGTTTGCGTTTCGCAATTGAATTTCTCTTATTGAAACAGGACACACGTAGCAAATATAATACCAACTAGACTATGTTAATTCGAAATAGTCCGGCGTGGACATGAAATTTGAATACACATTCGACATATCATGTTTATTTGGCATTGTCTTCTCAAGATGTCTAATAAAAGTGACTTTTTATTTTAAATTATGTATTGTAAATTGTTCATCTGGAAATAAAGGAGCCTGATATTATTTTTAGATCCCGTTGGTTCCCCTCATTCCTGCGCTGAGCATCGGGTGCAATACTGCGTTGATGATGAAGCTGGGCTTTTTGACGTGGATAAGACTGATCATCTGGATGATTGTGGGTAAGTACCATCCTGGAAACACGTGGCCAATAGAAGTTAATACCAATGCGTTAGCGTAAAGTGTCATCCCGAATTAGCCTTTGCAGTTCGCACAGACTGACCTTGGACGACACTTTTCGCTTAAACTGGATTTTCGCTAAGAAGTGACTTTATTTTAACGAAAAACAACATTAAAGCGGAAAGTTTCATCCCTGATTAGGGACGACACAATAGGCACATGCATTAAGCCCATTCTTCCCAGGCACAATTTATCAAAGCTCCAACCTAAAGCTTATTTAGACGCTCTCGAGTCCGTTTCCTGGGTAAAACCAATAATTATGTTTTTGGGGAGATCTTAAGACCAGTCTCAGGTTGATGATCGAACTTGGGACCTCGCAATTGCTATGCAGAATATTGATACGTTACAACAGATCGGTTGTTAATAGTTGAGGTATAGTTGTTAATGAATGTAAATAGTGTGGTGTGGCTTAGGTTAAGTGCCGTGTGTTTTAAACGAGAAACGACACATAACAAAATGTACCGGGTAATCACTTTTTTTTTTACTTCAATGCACTTCGGTCCAAATCGACTAAAAAAAAACACAACCCACAAAGAAAACACACACTCACACACACCGTCACGCAAACACCATTTTCAGAATTTGACATTTTATTTTGTTCACGATGCATGCCCTCTCGTCTGCAGGTTTCATTCTGTACTTCTGCTACGGCATGCGACACAGCGTCGAGGGCAGGACCGGCACGAGTTACGGGCCCATGGTGACGTATGGGGGCGAGGCCGACCTGTCACGTGGTACGCTAGAACGCCTCGATGAGGAGACGGTACAACAACAACCCGTCAACAAGGACGCGCCCCCTACCTACGGAAACTTATAATAGTGATCTTACATAGTGAAAAGAATACGTATTATTTTTGGTATAGAAACATATAAATTAGCTATGGAAATTTAAACATGGGTTCCTGCTACAAAATAATCTGGCGCAGTAAACAAAACTAACTTATGAAAGGGACTTGTTTGACATGAAGACTGAACAAAAAAATGTTACGGCTTAAAAAAATAATGTATGCATAATAATGAAAAAGCGAAAATGAAACGAAAACAAATAAAAACACTTTCTGATTTTATGGTTATTTTTGTTTAAAGGAAGTCTCTTATTAGTAAACATCCACTTTAAGTGGAAAGTGTCGTCCCTGATTAGCCTTTGCGGCACTTTACGTACATGCATTAAGCCCCGTTTTCTCAGAGCGAGTCTCAAATTGATATGAGACCATTAAGATAACAGCAGAACCCGCTTTTTATCGGCCTTGATAATGGACGGCAAATATTTTACAAAAAAATTCTACGAGATACAGGTGGGCTCAGAATAATTATGAATGTAATACAATTGTTATGTACGCCATGTGCAATCATAAGATCCATTGGACTCGTCCACGGTTGATATACCGTCTAGCATCCACATTAAACTCGCCTATCGGTTTGCTTACCCGCGTACTCGCCAAATATGTCACAAAATTGTATATTTTATACACCGCTTAAAAATATATTTATCATATTTTTACGCAAAATTTCTCCGCGTCTTTTCTTAGCCAAATATTTATTTATTCAAAACAGCAACCACTTGTAGCTTTTTTTTGTTTTACAAAGCACACTATGTCCTAAGTTCAATTTTCACTGTTAAAAAAGACTGTTAACTCATTATTCTTCGTGGGACATACATTTCCGTTGATTTGGTTGGTTGACCAATCGACGAATTTACCACAAAATCCCAAAATGGCCGACGCAAATTTATCATTTTTTACGAATTCAGAAATCCAATAATTTACATGTCCACGAAAGTCTTTTTTTAAAGTACGAAATCTTATGCCGACGAATATAAATAATTTTACAGAACGTTACTCGTCGAATACTTAACCCTTTGAGCGCTGGAACCGGATTTTGAAGGTTTTTGCAAACAGTTTGGATCCAGATGAGACGCCACAGAACGTGGCGTCTCATCAGGATCCAAACTGTTTGCTATTCTGATAGTATTCTTTGAAAAAAATCAAAGAAAATGCTAATTTTAGAAATTCAGCAGACGACATTTTAGCAGACGACAAATTACCCAGCATGCAAAGGGTTAAGTAAAAATGTCAGACACATGTTATGTTATGATAAACAGATATTTATATTTTAATGTCTTGAGTATGCAATTTATTTTTATATAAATGTTTTTGTTTAGTGTGACTTTTATTTTGACAAAGTAAACTGCAATTTCTTGCTAACTATTTTTTTGCTAATCGTAAGGTTCAACTGTTGTTGTATTGTTTATATTTTACTGTCTAAATGTGTTGTATAATATCAACTATTGTGTTACAGAATTTAGTTTCAAACAAATTGAATATGTTATATATAATTGACTATTCATCGTTTCGTTATATCTCAAAGATTTAAATGCTTAATTGTTGTTGAATATTTAGTCAGAACAATAAAAAATAAAGTGTCAATGTTTTAACTACAATGATATTATTTCGGTTGCGGAGGCTACTGTGTTGATGTCGATGACGTAAATGATTATGATGATTCTTTTCTACACGATGATAACGTCGACTAGGCTTCTCATAATAATGACGATGATGATTTCGAAGATAATGAAGATGATAATGTTGTTGATGTTTTTGTTGCAACAATGATCATCTGTTATCGATCCAGACATATATATTGTGTGTGTATTGCGAAGTTTGTGAGGTCATTGCGCGCCGAGGCTGCATTATGCGAGGTCCCCGAGTGTGTCCCAGCACATCTAATTTTTAATAAAGCTGCAATTTCCAGCTATGTGATGCTTTAATAAAAGGTATCTCATTATTGAGCTGTCTTGTGCTGTAGAGGGGGAACCAGAGTACCCGTAGGAAACCTACTACTCCGGCCTGGTGGTCACTTACCAAGCTCTCGTGCACCAACCATATGTGTCGCGTTCTGAGAAAACTGGGCAAAATGCATGTGCGTAAAGTGTCATCCCAGATTAGCCTGTGCAGTCCACACAGGCTAATCCGGGACGACACTTTCCGCATAAACTGGATTTTCGCTAAGAAGAGACATCATTTAAACGAAAAATTCCATAAGAGCGGAAACTGTCGTCCCTGATTAGCCTG
This sequence comes from Dreissena rostriformis, assembly GCA_007657795.1. Classification (NCBI taxonomy): domain Eukaryota; kingdom Metazoa; phylum Mollusca; class Bivalvia; order Myida; family Dreissenidae; genus Dreissena; species Dreissena rostriformis. Next base: position 94,243 of record VMBQ01002623.1, read on the forward strand.
TGCGGACTGCACAAGCTAATCTGGGATGACAATTTACGCACAAGCATTGTGCCCAGTTTTCTCAGAACGCGACATATATATTTTCAATCTTAACCATACTAGAACTACTACGGTGAATGTTTCCGCAAGACAGTAAACTATCTTCTAATAATCCGAAGCCAAAATACTGAGGTTTCGAATTGGACACACTTGAGAAGCGAGTGTAGATGGTAGTATGCCAAATATGGACTAGCTATATGAACTATTTTTAATCACAGAATTGTTCGATTTCTTTTACAAATAAATGGCACAATGTGACATGTTCGGATTGTTAAAAACTCCTTGCAACGGTAACCTATAAGTTAGCAGGGACCACTGCCGTTACAAGTAAATAAACTCCTTATTGGGTCACATTATCAGACAGTGGAATATCCACTTAGTTTTAATAGGTGATAATCCAAGACTTGTCGCTTCTCTTTTTTATCAATATAGTAAAACAAATAAAACAAAGGCATCCACAACATTCGAGACCTGTAAGGGAGACCATACACAATTTTGAAATGCAATCGTCTGTATTGAAGTGAAAACTTCTGTCGTTACGTTGTAATTCATTAAAACATTATTATCAATTCATCGTGTTGTTTAAGCCCCCCATTTATGATATACATGTATAACCCACTTTAGATCGAATTCAGATGTCATGAATTAAACACTGAAAATGTTAAGAGTAAAAATGGAAATGTATTCGAAATGCCTTATAGCATAATTCATATCGAAGATAAGTGTTTGCTTTCGGTGTATAACCGAGAAATAATTTCATCAGGAACGTTAGAAAATTACACGTTTTCATTCGCGCTTATTTCGCGGTAATACTCCGAAAGCAAACACATTCTTTTAAATGCCTTTTCATTATAGTAATGTTTACGACGTTATATAGCAATGGTATTTTCGAATTGATGCGAAGTAATTAAGAAATCAAATTCCGAAGCAATGTGGTTTTTGAATGCATGTTTTTTTGTCGATTAAAAACGTAATTTGTGGGGTTGCTGCAATTGGCTCTACCGACAGGCATAACTAAATGGCCGTCTTGATTTGAATCGTCTTGACCTGAACAAAAGGTCACGGTCACGAAACAGAGGTGAACTTACACATTGTTGATCCTTTTAAGGCAAAAAAGTTGAAGATTTCGTGTGGAAGATTGTTCTGAAAACGATTACTGATTGGTATAACTTGTTGTCTCCCTGTTTTTATGTCGAATGTCACAGTTGATTCGCAAAGGTTGCCTGGAAGACACACTTACAGATTATTGAATGCTGATAACAGAATCGGATTATAAATACTATGCCTTTTTTAATTGTGTCGTGTTCTGAGAAAACTGGACAAAATTTATATGCGTAAAGTGTCATCACAGATAAGCCTGTGCAGTTCGCACAGGGTAATTTTTGGTATGTGTAATATTGTTAATAATAATGCAATGTTTCCTTTAAATAGTTTGGTTTTATTATACAAGTCCTTTGATTCGCAGACGACGAGCTTACTATGGTGCAAGGTCAAAGGTCAAACGAGGTCATGGTAAATTTCGTTTGTTACCAGGGACATTCGCTGCGGGCTTACCCGTCCGTTTCTTTGCGTCTTGCTGCAGTGATAGGCCGCCAGATTCATGTTGTTTGGTCGATTAGGCCAAATAAAAAAATAGGTCCGTTTCCGGTCGCCCGATCGTGTCTCCAGAATCGGCGCCGACCCTCAACTTTTTATTGGGGTCGCCAAAATAAAAATGTGTTCATTTTCGTTTATTTCGGTTCATTTCTCCATTCTAGTACCCGAAAGACAAAAAAAAAATCCCTACCTACCGACCCTGTTTTTTTTTCAAGGAGACCGGAAACGGACCTATTTTTGTTTGGCCTTAGTGGTCCAGCTAGGAAACAACGACGTGGGCGCACACTGTCGGACCTTGACATATGAACTTTACATAGCAGTTTGATGAACCATGATCGTGTTATTGTATTTAATTGCATTGTTTTAATTCTTTAATTTCACGTTTTAGCTGTGAATATCAAATGTCATATGAATTGGTGACATTCAACATATCAGGCATACTACATTGCATGCATTTATATAATTATGGAGTGAAGTTGTTGTTATCTGTTATTAATAATAATAACCAAAATAATAATAGTACATTAATTAATTAATGATACATTTATTAATGAAGTATTAACTTCGGCGACATATTGTGTTCAAGATTTGAGATTTTTCAGTGGGTTTTTTTCTTGTCAAAGGGGTTTCATGCATCTAGCTAGCATTAGTATCATAGCGTTTGGATGTGTGTTTCTACTTGAACGGCAGATGGATGAAGAAATAGAATATAAAAGCCACTATACGATATTGAGTCGTTTTTTTTTTTTTTTTTTTTTTTTTTTTTTTTTTNTTTTTTTTTTTTTTTTTTTTTTAGCGTTTATTCACCTCCATATACATTACACATTGTATTGTTAGTTTGCATGTTAATTTGTTACTACATAAAATAGTTATTTTAACAATGCAATAATATAGGTAAGTGAACAATTCTTGTCGTTATTTTAATGTAGCAACATATGTGTTTCAATCCCAGGCAGCACTAACCGCATATGCATTTAACCCCCATGTCCAATGACACTATTTGTGTACATGAAAAAGGTATCTCAAAAAAATAAAGTAACGTACTGTTGAAATAAACACGTAAAAAGTTTATTTCGAACTGTGCTTAGCTGGTCTGTTATCGAAACTGAATGTACTTTAAATACAGAAAACAGGATTAAAGGGACCTTTTCACGTTTAGTAAATTGTCTAAATTGAAAAACAAATTGGTTCAGATTCGCAGATTTTCAATGTAGTTATGATATTTATGAGGAAACAGTTATACTGAACATTTACCATGCTCTAAAATATCCAGTATATGCATCTTTTGACGATTAAAAAATCTGAAAATTATAAAGCGTTGCAACGCGAAACGATTGAATAATTTGGAGAGGTCTGTTGTAATCGTTATGTTTTGTGACACTACGAGTATTGCTTATATAAAGTATTAATTACACCCCTCATTGTATGAGCACGGATGGCCTAGTGGTTTAAGCGTTAGACTTTTACTCAAGGGGTCAGTGGTTCGAACCCAATTGCTGATTACATTTTTCCTTCTTTAACTGTACATGTATTATTGTTTTGTTTTTTTTACTGGATCTATTTAGTTCAAATATTTATCAATTTATAGCATTTACTGGCAAACTTCAATGCATGCCAAAATCGGTGAAAAGGTCCCTTTAATGACGACAAGATAACAACAGGAAGAGTTTACAAACTGTCCAGAGTGTTTATCCTCGTCCGCAGACAGAGCTGGAAAGTGATGATTTTTTTTAAATAAAATGTTTTATTAATAACCTTCGTCTTCTTAAATACGAAATTAACTTTCAATATTTTAGATGCAGCGCCATTGCTGTGTAAATTGTTTTTAACAAGTAAATGTTATCATACGTTTAGTTTTAGAGGTTATAATCAGAAAATAATTAATAGAAAAAAAAATCTCTTTACCTATACATTTCATAAATATTATATTAATCGATCAACAGTGTGTGTTATTTCAACGTTCTGTTAAGTTACAAATATTAACAGTTTCAACCGATTAGAATGAACTATAATACAATTACCATAAAGCATAACAAATTGAAAGTATACCGTATGGATCGAGTATTGCAACGCCGAACATCAGTTTTATATATTTTGACAAATAAGGTATAAACAGCCAAAACCTTCTTTTACGCTATATGCACACGTTAATACACATATTATTAACTGTCTACCAACTCTTTCAATCCCATTTTCGGTAGCACGTATAACTCTAGTAAGCATCATAATATATTTTTAGAAATACACGATGGCTGCTAACAACAGTACGCTGCCTAGCAACGACACGATTTCGCCCGACCATGGTGCTTTAGTACAGGAACTGAATGACAAGATGACACGCCTGATGGTTCCCGCCACGATATACATTTCCGTTATGATGGTTCTCGGCCTAGTTGGAAACCCAATGGTGTGTTACTTCAATGGCTTCAAGACGAAGCAGACGACAAATACGTTCTTACTCGTAATTTTGGCATTCTATGACGTCATCGTGCAGTTTCCATGCCAACTGAAATCGCCGACATCGAGCTGTTTTTAACGTTTGATAATAATGTCGCCTGCAAAATACTGCGGTTTGTGACCTACTTTGCAGAATTTGGGTCAATGTTGACTCTTGTTGCTATAGCAACGGACCGGTTTAAAAAGATATGTCGCCTGACTAAGCCTCAGATGGGGATTCAAACTGCAAAGTTTGTGAGCATAGGAATTATTGGAATAGCTATTGTGTTGTCGTGGCCGGCTCTTTTGCTTTATGGATCAATTCAAGTGCCCATACCAAATACATATGGCCTTGACCTAATGAGCGCGGACTGTACATCTACCAAAGACGTCGCTTACAAGAAATACCACTTACTCGTGTTTGTTGTGTTATCAGTTGTTTTGATTGTGATGTACAGCATTATCGGATAAACGATCTTCAGCCACAATAAAAGATTAATGATGTACAAAGTGAGCAAAAACCGAACGCCGTCGTCGACTGAGGTTGAAAACTCCTTATCTGACTACGATAAAAAGGCGGACAACATATTGAAAGGAAAGGAGAAATGCGTTATCAAACCCCAAACCGCAACAAACACGAGGAAATCTCTTTCCGCCATCGGTAATCGACATTCCACAGTATCTAAGAAATCGTCGAATGCACATAACAAGTCAATGATAGACAGTGAGACAGTGAAAATCACCGTCGTCATGGTGATCATTATCATAGTGTTCATCGTTAGTTTTCTACCTAACCTCTCACTGGCTGTTTGGCGCGTTGTCAAGGCCAAACACGAGGCGGAGTTTCTGTCCGATGCAGGTCTCGTTTGATTCAAAATTGGGTCAAGGTCATTTCTTCTAAACAGCAGTTTCAACCCGTGGATTTACGGCCTTGCTAACAGCAATTTTAGACATTTTTTCCTTTGGAGGGCTCTGTAAGAAGCGGTGAATATGTTTGAAAAAGAAAACGTATTTAACTAATTTGTTCCATTGGTTACCGTTAATTTCCATGGATAGCGATGAAATGAATTGAGCCTCGCTCTGTGAAAAGGGGTTTTAATGCATGTGCGTTAATTGTCGACCCAGATTAGCATGTGCAGTCCGCACAGGCTGATCAGGGACGACACTTTCCGCATAAACTGGATTTTTGTATACAAAAGTCTTCATTAAAGCGTAAAATACAATAAAACCGGAAAGTGTCGTCCCTGATTAGCCTGTATGCACTGCACATGGTTTAAACTCCCTTTTCACAGAGCGAGGCTCAAGTATAAGCGGTCAAAGTGTCTCCATTAGCTAAACGCATATTGTGTCGCTTGATTAAACGATAATTTACGCTCAATTGCATACAGAAATAAAAGTATGTTTTCGCTTGCACGGTAAACTAAAGAGCACTTCTTATGCAACACGTACATTTTATTTTAATAATTGCTCGATTATTTTGCTACGGATTTTGTCGAAATTTGAAATATTCACAAATGTATAATTTCTTTATATATCCTAGCAATTTGTATCGAATTGAAACACTATTCAATTAATTATCTTTAAACGACCAATATCACTATAAATTCAAAAGTCCAAAAAATGACTCAGTGTAAAGATATCAGCTATCCGTGAAAATCATTAAAGAGTCAAATACAATTCAACTCATCGCTCTGTTGACAGGTTGACTCTAATATACCAACGAAAACAAATTATCTTCATTCCTGAATACGGACCCGAAGCAGTTCGTGTATGGTTGATGATCGTGTGTTTATAGGCATGTGCAACTCGTCACACATGTTTCAATAATATCTGGATCATGCGATGTTAATGGCAGAGTAAACGTTCGTTATGTGTGATGTAAAACGCGTGTAATGGATGTTTTGCACTTGAGGTACGAGTGTTCAAGTATTTTGCTGCTTTAACGATCGATAGGCCAGCAATCGTCTAATTGAATACTCTTGATTTTTATCAAATATTTGAACGAATTGATAATACCATCAAAAAAGAATGATATGCGAATAAAAAAAAAATAGATTTCCCATTTATTCATTCATATGCACGTTCATCATGTATGTAGAAAATCCCAAACAACAAACAAATGAAATTTCAAGTTGATAGATAATAGGGCTCGGGTTGGAGTACGATTTGAGCAACTAACATTCTTTAGTGTTGGCCCACTTGTATCCATATGCTTTCTGCAATACTAGTATACGTTTTTTTGGTATTGTGTTGTGTTAGCTAATATTATCGTCGCCATTGTGTAAGTCAATTCCAACTAACCTCACTTAAACGCAGTCAGCTCCTCTATCATCATTCTAAACCCTTTGCATGCTGGGTAATTTGTCGTCTGCTAAAATGTCGTCTGCTGAATTTCTAAAATAAGCATTTTCTTCGTTTTTTTTTTCAAAGAATACTATCAGAGTAGCAAACAGTTTGGATCCTGATGAGACGCCACGTTCTGTGGCGTCTCATCTGGATCCAAACTGTTTGCAAAAACCTTCAAAATCCGGTTCCAGCACTCAAAGGGTTACTTTTATCACATTCGTCAAGTATATAATCATGATAAGCAGCAGCAGTTGAAGCAGCCGTAGTATCAGTATACGCAGTAGCAAGAACAGCGGCGTAAAAAGAAGAAACAACAGCAGCATGAGTATTGGCGTCATCATAGTAATAATCATCATCATCATCACCATAGAATGACCATGGCCGCTACTACCATATTTATCATCGTCATTTCATTTCCAGCACGATCTTCATCATAAAAATCAACACCATTATATTAACAATTAGTTACGCTGTCCCCTCCATCGTCATTATTATCAAGAATGTGGTAACCACATAATGAACATAATTTCCGTAAGTTCAAAATGACAACAAAAGGAAAAACACATTCCTATCGTGGTAATTGTGACCCCTAAATAAGTTAAACATTACTCTTAAATTTCTGAAAAATGGCATATTTACCCAAACGTATTTGACTTTCAGTGAAAAACATTATTTACAGGAGAAAGCACCGTACGGTGATTTCTAAAAAAGAATGGCAACGCCTGTTAATATTAATGGCAGTTCCTCTAAACTAAACTAATAACTTACATTTCAAATTGAATATCTTTTCTCGTGTGTCTCTTTAACTGATTTGTTCATTGACAAATAATAAAATATAATTATGTATTATTGTTCTTAAACAATGCGTTGTCAAGATACAACTTACAATCAGACAAAAGACCATGTGAATGAGACAGCAGGCTGGGTGGTTATGTCCTATAAGAAGAAGGCGGCATTTAACAGTTGTACTGTCTATGCCTTAGTATGTGTCTGTACGTTCACACAAGTGTCCGGATATATGTCTGAAAATGTCTGACTTATCCATAACTTTGTCATATATTTTGATTCTAATATAACTTAACACAAATGTTAACCATCCAAAGATGACGTGTCGTATGTAAATTATGTCTCTCTATCTCATAATTGAATGTCTTACGTAGATGTTAAAGGTACAAATTGGCTAAAAGCATGGCTTACACATTCCTGCCTCAACAATAACTTTGCCCTACATCGATAATTCATAAAATAACTTGGCGCACGTTTAAACCATCATAAGAAAGCGTGTCGCGTAAAACACCCGTCTCCATACCTTAAAGGTCAACGTTACACAACAAATTAAGCCATAATTTTGCCATTTATTGATGGAGTTTCAAATAATCTGGCAAAAATATAAATCCTTAGAAGACAACGTGTGCAATATAACACTCATGTCCCTTTCTCAAAGGCAAAGGTCACACCTAGAGTTTAAAAGTACAATTTGTCTGTAAAACAGCTTGTACGCACTCAAACTTCGTCATTCATCATGCATTTGTAAATAAACGTACCATACATTGCCGCCATAAAAACCATAAGGAAAAAGCATATCGCATCTACAAACATGCGTACATTTTATCATTAACACCGAAGAAAACCTGAATAAACACCAGAACACATATATTGTCAAGGGGATATTAAAAACTGATTTATCTGTTCATATTCCAATCCTGGCGGAATCCGTTGCTAATAATCGAGAAGTTGCAAAAACTACATGAAAATGAACTGTAAATGTTGCGTTAGAAGCGCCTTTCAGCGTTTATCATTATAATTAACATTTACATCTCTGTCGAACTTTTCAACCTTTACGTTATCTGCAATGTTGGTCAATAAATAAAACTTGTGGACAGGTATTGATAAGGCTGATAGGGAATATTGCACAAAAAAAACTGGATTCATAATGTAATTACTGTTTTGACGTAAATACACTATTTTAAACAAATTAATTGAGTTAATGAAATATACTTTTATAGAAAAAGGTAATATGAGAAAAAAAAACACAAACTAGTCAGAAATATAAAACCCCATGGGAAGATGAAAGTAGCCATCGCGTTAACCAAATGCTCTGACATGCTTGGTATTTGACCCTGTCCAATCAATTGATACATAGAATACTCACACTAATGACGTCATAATATTAACATAAAAAGGGCTAGTCTAACAGGTCCCATATTCTAAAATTATTTTAATCTGAGAATACATAAACTGCTGTTTTAGTTTACACTCCTGTGATAAATAAAAGGTTATGTGAGGTTAGGCGATCCCTAAACGCTTGGCATTAAACGTTCGAAATTCGTGACCCCGTTTTGAATCATAGTTTTCAGTTTGATGTTTCTGATGTAAGGATTATCATGTAATGCATAGGAAATTTAAACAAAATACTTCCAAATCTTCACACGGATTTATCTCCTGATCATGGCTCTGGGGTTTCATTATTTCTTTATTAAATTGGACTAGTTTGTAATTGTTGTTATTAATAGTTAGGTTTAAATCTAGAAATGCAGCATCCGTAGTTGAAGAACTAGATTTATAAATTGTTAGTGCTTTCGGAAAAATCTTGTTAATTCATTGTTCAAAATATGTGTTTTCTATTTTTAATATATCATCCACATATCGACTGGTCTTGTTATGGCTTTGAATGAAATTGTATGGGTTTTTAAGTCAAATTACGCATACAATCCCTTTCATACCTTAATAAAAATAAATCAGTGGCACACAATAACTGTCCATCGGAACCCCTACTATTTGTTTCAAAATATTGACATTGACTTTAATTATCCCCACGCTTTTAAAAGCGTTAAGCGTGGGGATATTGTATTGATCTCCGTTTTTTGTTGATCGGACCATATTTCCTCCTACACTATAAGCACTAGAACCTTGAAACTTACACACATGGTTGCTATGAGCATATGTGCGACGGTGACGGAATTTTGATCTGACCCCTGGGTCAAAGGTTATGGGTAAATAAATGGGTAAAATGGGTTAAAACAAACATTTTACTAACAACATGCGACGCACATGATAATAACTTTTGACCCAGGGGTCAGATCAAAATTCCAAATAGTGCACCATCGCACATATGCTCATAGCTTCCTTGAGTGTAAGTTTCAAGGTTCTAGTACTAATAGTGTAGGAGGAGAAAGAGGAGAATGGGGTTTGGGGTGGGGCCCAATTTTTTTATGTTTTAACATAACTTCTTCATTTATTCACCAATTGACGTGACGTCACTTTAATACTGAACATCTCCTATGTCAACACGGTCTATCACGACCATCCATGTCCACATTACCCTGCCAACCCAAAATTGTCTTTTAATATAACATCTATGCGACGAGGGGATACGCGTCGGCATCTGCCGCGCAATTTCTAGTTTAAAGATTATCTTAAAATAAATGGAGAGAAGAACACAAATCTAGACACATTCAAATAGAAAACGCAAATTTCCAGGGTAGAGAATGCCGTTTTATAATTGAGAAGTAAGAGTTTATAAGTAAGAACAAGATTTTCTCACAAATGGGTTTTTAATAAGCGCTCTACATTTATTTTGTATAAGATTTATGCGGCAGCGTAGTGTATAACTTTGAAAAATCATATCTTCTTAAGAGCGATGGAGTGTAATTATTCGTTGCAACGTTCAAAAGAATTTCCGGAGAATTTTTAATTTTCTAAAATACGTTGATTTTACCTTTTCTATATTGCAATAAATGATTATGTTTATTTAAATGACATAAGTCCGAAATTTAGATAAATTAAGACTTATTAAAAAGTACAAGAAACAGAACTTGAAATATAAGGACTCTTTTATGGAGATGTATGGAGTTTAGGAATCAAGTCCAGAGATGATAAAACTTGATATTCCTTTTGATTTGTACGTTCAACTTACTACGTTCTGCGTGCTCTGGTATGATATCATTAAAATACTAGAAATGGCGCGGCAGAGGCCGACGCGTATCCCCACACCGAATGTTTGACCTAGGTGTGCCCCAGGGCTGGTAATGGGGCCATGCATAGTCGAGATTGACCGTATTGTCATAAGAGAAGTTCAGTATCAATTAGAAGTGAATTGGTGTAGAAATGAAGAAGTTATAGTAAAGGCAATTTTGGGTGGGTGTGACCTATGTGGGCAGGGCGCCCCAGGGTTGGTTATGGGGCCATGCATAGTTGAGATTGACCGTATTGTCATAAGAGAAGTTCAGTATCAATTTGAAGTGAATCGGTGTAGAAATGAAGAAATTATAGTAAAAGGCAATTTTGGGTGGGTGTGGCCAATGTGGCGGGGCGCCCCAGGGTTGGGAATGGGGCCATGCATGGTTGAGATTGACCGTATTGTCATAAGAGAGGTCCAGTATCAATTTGAAGTGAATCGGTGTAGAAATGAAGAAGTAAATGTAAAATAACCTAAAAAAATGAGTGATAATTTCTGACGCGGCCCCACCCCAACCCCCATAACTTTTGACCCAGGGGTCAGATCAAAATTCCAAATAGTGCAGGGTCGCACATATGCTCATAGCTACCATTAGTGTAAGTTTCAAGGTTCTAGTGCTAATAGTGTAGGAGGAGATATTGGTCAGGACGGACGGACGGACGGACGGACGGACAGACGGACAGACAGACAGACAGACGGACGGACGGCGGAGATAACCACAATATCCCCACCTTTTTTCAAAAAGTGTGGGGATAATAAATAACATTCGGCATACGATTTCGTATCAGCTGATTCATTGACGATTGTTTAAAGATAAAGTAAACGTCATCATATGTTTAAATTATCAGATACTTTATCAGCAGGATCGTTACACAATTAGAATGCAAGTCATTATATGACTTGCTTAGTTCATTTTTATCGGAACGTGATTTGTGTGGTACAGCAAGGTGTTTTTCATTATAAAAGTATATTTTAATAACAGTCAGTGAAAACACTTTATTTCTTCATTCGGATGAAAAAAAGATCTGTCTTGTATAACAGGTTAGTATCATTTTTATAAGCATTTCAAAAGCACACTTTGTTCATCAATACATGTCTCCTTTTAGTAGATAAAGGGAAGCGATATTAAGGAAAACTGTGATTTCTATTATTTCTATTTTGAATGACTTAAGGTTACCAGTACTAACATGACTTATCGGTCGATGAACACATTTGGAATAAGCACATGCTGAAATACTTGGGCAATTATCTACAACATGTTCATCATTAGAAATAGAGTTGAAATTTAAAAAGATCAAACAGCTTAACTATATTTATAACAAATTATTCGCGTTTCGACATTGCGGAAATATGAAGGTATTGGTTTACGTACGCTCTTATCGTTAAATATTTTAGAGAGATTAATTCAATATATGCCTTTATTGCAAAATGTAATTAAAAATCGGTATCTCGTTTTGTTTTCGTGGCTTTCAATGGACGGTTTTTAATAAAAGACGGTGTAAGATTGAAAAACTGTCAAGTCTTAATTTTTCTCAATTTCGGACTAATGTCATTTAAATATACATAATAATTTATTGCAAGGTAGAGAAAGTAAAATACACGTATTTTAGTAAATTAAACATTCTCCGGAAGTTGTTTTGAAAGTTGCAACGAATAATTACACTTCATCGCTCTTAAGTACATATGGTTTTTCAAAGTTATACACTACGCTGCCGCACAATCTTATAGATAAACGTAGAGCGCTTAGTAAAAACATATTTGTGAGAGAAAATTGTTCTTACTTATAAATTCTTACTTCTCAATTATAAAACGGCACTCTCTACCCTGGAAATATGCGTTTACTATTTTTATGTATCTAGATTTGTGTTCTTCTCTCCATTTATTTTAAGACAATCTTTAAATTAAAGTCAATTGCAATATTTTGAAACAAATAGTAGGGGTGTCGATAAACAGTAATTGTGCGCCACTATTTTTTATAAATGTATGAAAGGGATTGTATGCGTAATTTGACTTAAAAACCCATACAATTTCTTTTAAAGCCATTACAAGACCAGTCGATATGTGGATGATATATTAAAAATAGAAAACAAATATTTTAAACAATGAATTAACAAGATTTTTCCGAAAGCACTAACAATTAATAAATCTAGTTCTTCAACTACGGATGCTGCATTTCTAGATTTACACCTAACTATTAATAACAACAATTACAAACTACCGGTAGTCCAATTTAATAAAGAAATAATGAAACCCCAGAGACATGATCAGGAGATAAATCCGTGTGAAGATTTGGAAGTATTTTGTTTAAATTTCCTATGCATTACATGATAATCCTTACATCAGAAACATCAAACTGAAAACTATGATTCAAAACGGGGTCACGAATTTCGAACGTTTAATGCCAAGCGTTTAGGGATCGCCTAACCTCACATAACCTTTTATTTATCACAGGAGTGTAAACTAAAACAGCAGTTTATGTATTCTCAGATTAAAATAATTTTATAATGTGGGACCTGTTTGACTAGCCCTTTTTATGTTTATATTATGACGTCATTATTGTGAGTATTCTATGTATCAATTGATTGGACAAGGTCAAATACCAAGCATGTCAGAGCATTTGGTTAACGCGATGGCTACTTTCATCTTTCCATGGGGTTTTATATTTCTGACTAGTTTGTGTGTGTGTTATTATCATATTACATATTTCTATAAAAGTATATTTCATTAACCATGTCTTATTCTTACTTGTTGCATCTTTCTTGTTTATGACGTTTATCCTACCAAATTGTAAAATTGTATTTCTTGAGTCTTGTTTTTTTGTTTCCTTTCAGAAAATACCGAATTTCTCAGGCAGCAGTAAATTTGCTGCAGGATGATATGTTTTATTTTGTTTGCTTACTCATTTCCATAGCCATTTGTCTCAGTGTAAGTTGTTTCTTGACAACTTATTTTTTTAGAACGATACTACATATATTTATAATTTAAACAAATCATTTAAAAAGACAAACGAGACGAGATATTCAATTTGAAATGAAAGTTTTGATAATTTGGCGGAACTGTCATAATTATTAACAAGCGGCGCCATTCATTTTTCAAAAATCACTGTACGGTGCTTTCTCTTTTAAAAAATGTTTTCCACTGAAAGTCAAATAATTTTGGGTAAAAATGCTTTTTTTAGTAATTAAAGAGTAATATTTATCTCATCTAGGGGTCACAATAACCACTATTGGGCCCTCCCCCTTGATTTGTCAGTTTTAACTAACGAAAATTACATCCTTTATGTGGTTACCAAAATCATGAATATGAAGACGACGGAGGTGACAGCGTATCTAATTGTTAATATAATGGTGTTGATTTTTATGATGAAGATGGTAATGGAAGTCTAATGACGATGATAAATATGGTAGTAGCGGCCATGGTCATTTTATGGTGATGTTGATGATTATAACTATGATGATGCCAATACTCATGCTGCTGTTTTTTATTGTTATTTCCGTTGCTGTTCCTGATACTGCTTTTGTTGATACTACAGCTGCTACAGCTGCTGCTGCTTATCATGATGATATACTTGATGAATGTCATGAAAGTAATTATGATGAGATTGCTGATACAGATGGTGATTATTATTTTTAATATAATGCTTATTATTATTATTATTATTATTATTATTAGAAGTAGTAGTAGTAGTAGTAGTAGTAGTAGTATTATCGCATACACATTTATTTCAACAACACAATATGTACTATAGTTATCTTATCAGGGCTGTAAAAACAGTGGCTATCTTTGACTTGCACGGTCGATAAACTACATGTAAACATGAATGTGACGTGTGATAACAATGCAGGGGTTTCCCAAAACACATTCACATCTCATCATTACATTTTATTTATTGTCCACGCCTTTATGGTGTCGTTTAAAGCGTTTCATCTTAACATTATTTCGCCTTTATGCGTTATCGCGCATTCACTATCATGTTTTTTTCCGCATTATTACGACCTATCCTTTCATACGCCTAATCATGTCTCTATTTAAAGTTCGGACGCCTTTTTTTTATCTTTGTTGTACGTTTTTTGTTCGTAAATATAGTTTACTATGTATTTGCGTCTACATTCCGCGTTATAATACATTAATTTATCGTAATTACGCCTTTATTTATCGTTATTATGCCTTTATTTAAAGCCTTTACTCCTTTTTATTGTGTCATAAACCCTTGTTTCTCTTTTTTGTTAATGGATGATTTTTTTTTTGCGTTATAACACGTTTGTTAAAATGTATTTATTTGTGTACAGTAGTACATGGTTATTTGCACTGAAAAACTTTGTGACACAGGATAGGTGTCGATTGTATTTATATAACTTCTGACTTCAATCAACATGCCGTCTATATGTGTGTAATAGTATAATAAGGATAAATTAAGTTTATCATTGATAATGAAATTGACCGATAATGTATGTTTTAGAGACAAAACTTACGGCAACCATTTAATAAATAAACTTAAGCTAGGATAGACATCGGATTCATTTCAATTGTGAATCGCGGGTCAGGCGCGTAAGGGCCTGTTCATACAGGCCTGTATGTTTGATTATTGGACTTGACTATTGTAAGAACTTGAAAAAATACTGAATATATCTTATCGATTAGAATTAAGTGGACTTGTTTAGTAGCAGAATATTAACTCATTGACAACATCATCGGTGTTCTTGAAGTTGTATATTCGTTGTCATCCCAGCGAACTAGGCTACACAGGTTTAGTCTTTAGAATGTGACTTTGAAGTGTTGTCTTCATGACAGTCTGTTCAAACACGCCCCTAGAGTCAATACTATTCACACCCTGTATATTCTCTTATACATTAAAATGCATGTAAACATAATTTTCTCTGAAACCACAGTGTACTATGTTGTGTATAACATTGTAAAGTGGCTCTGCACACGCGTTCACAAGTGTTTTAAAACATTTCCCTGTTTTCATACACGGTGTCGTTCTTCCTCACTAATGGTATAAGCTATGATTTCCTATTAACAATAAAGGAAAAAAGTTGATGATAGTAGTTCCAAAAATTCAAAGAAATGGTAAGATAAAACACGCAATCTAGCAAACACATATATTATGCATTCTAAAGCACAGTTAAAGCACAATAAACTTAAATGTTAAAATCTTAGTACACAAAAAACAAACAGTTTACTTTTAGTTAATGTGGCCTTATATTTGCATATATGTGGCGTGTTCTGAGAAAACTGGGCAAAATGCTTGTGCGTAAATTGTCATCCCAGATTAGCCTGTGCAGTCCGCACAGGCTAATCAGGGACGACAATTTCCGCGTTTATGGAATTTTTGGTTTAAATGATGTCTCTTCTTAGCGAAAATCTAGTTTAGGCGGAAAGTGTCGTCCCGGATTAGTTTCCATTGTCCATTTTGTATAGTGTTTGACGTCATTTTTAGTGTTGCATTGTTTGTTATTTTACTGTGGTAAGTTTCAATAGTTAGGTAACCGCGCAGTAAGCATCGCTTATACAAAGGAAAATATACGGCGGTAACCGAACCATGTAAATAACTGCGGTATCAAATAACCACAGTTAATTTAAACCACCGTTTATACAATCACAGGTATAGTATGCTTTTTTTTCTACGATTGTCAACTTTCAGCCATGTGGTAGTCGTTCTTGTGAATTATTGTATTAATTACCAAATAAATAAATTTCCTGTTATTCGATTGTTTATATCATCATGCATCTTAAAACGATTAAGAGTTGGCATAAGCCTATTCGATTCGATTAAAATCATTCTTCAGATCAATATATTCATCTCATGTTTTCGTGTTAAATGTTAAAGTTATCAATTGAACGGGGAATTATTTGTTCTTTCATAATTTCCTCTGTACATTTACAGTTCGTTCGCATGACTTTTTACCAGTGATTTGACAGTTAAAGCACATCCTAAACTTACAAAATCGTACAAAAATCTTGAATAAATAAAACAAAACTTTGGAAACGCCGATGAAGATTAATAAGTAACGAGTCATTATATTAATCAGACACTTATCGGGCAGAAAAATGCTTCCCCATGTTCTGTCGAATCATTGTAAAAAAGAGATTTGTTTGCTGATTCATACATTCATATATTGTTCACTCTTTATTATCGAGTCGTTACCGATCAATGAACCGATTAGCTCATTATCTATAATCGATTGATCAATGATCCATTTAAACAGTTTCCAAACGATTCATTAATTGACTCATGAATGTACCTTTTTTGTTTAGAATGGTGGGCACCTAGCTTTCTTTTCCCATCTGGAAAGCAAATCGCTCAATATGTTATTCACGCTGTTTACGAATCTGTTGCAAAACGGACGTTAGTTTTTCATCTGTATATTTCATCAAGCAGACACCATAAAAATCTGGATTTGAAATATGTTGCGAACTTATTTATTCAGCATTGTCTTAATAAACAAGTAATCATTTTCTTTCTCAAGAGAGGAAATAAAACGTCGTAAATAATCACTGTTCATGGATCCATTTATGATGAATACACTATACATGTACAATCAAAAAACATTTTTCTAATCATCTCCATTTATAACAGACAGTGAAAAGCTATAGTATATTTAGGCGGAAATAATATTATTATATCATTCTAGCTAGTCGGAAGCATTTTTTCTAGATTTCTTGTTGCCTTTCAGCCCCTGCTTTCCAGGTCTCTCCACCAGCTGCTTTCCAGGTCCCTTCACCCACTGCAGTCCAGGTCCCTCTACCTGCCAAGATCAGGTCTAGGTCCCTGCACTGGCTGCCGTCCAGGTCCACCAGCGGTCAGGGTCTCTCCAGTGGCTGCTGTGCAGGTCCCACCACAGTATGCGGTCAAGGTCCCTCCATACGCTGAAGTCCAGGTTCCTCCTTCCGCTGCGGTTCAGGTACCTCCAACAGCTGAGATCCAGGTCTCTGCAGTAGCTGCGGTCTAAATAATCCAGCCACTATGGTCCACTGCGGTTAACCTTTTGCTTTAAAATCTTCCGTAAATGTCTATTATTGTATAATGTACTGTAAAAATAATCTGTTCGTATTATTTTGCGGTGTACTATTTTTGTCATATAAACATAATTTTCGTACACATTGTGTTTTTTTCC
>VMBQ01002623.1:112827-130208 GCA_007657795.1 Dreissena rostriformis
TTTTAACTGCGTTTAATCTGAGAAAAGCACACATTTAGCTCACTTAACGCTCAAACAAAAACCCACTTTTAACTCGCTTAAGAACAGGAAAAACCGACTTGATATGAAGAAGCGGGTTTAAAAGCCAACATAAAGAAGGAAAAACACACTCACTTTTAACCAACTTAAGTTGGTATAACACGTTTTTTAAAGTTAGTTTTAACTGCGTTTAATCTGAGAAAAGCACACATTTAGCTCCATTAACGCTCAAACAAAAACCCACTTACAACTCGCTTAAGAACAGAAAAAAACGACTTGATATGTAGAAGTGGGTTTAAAAGCCAACATAAAGAAGGAAAACACACGCACTTTAACCAACTTAAGTTGGTTTAAGTTGGTATAAGACGGTTTTAAAGTTAGTTTTAACTGCGTTTAATCTGTGAATAGCACACATTAAGCTTACTTAACGCTCAAACAAAAACCCACTTTTAACTCACTTAAGAGCAGGAAAAACCAACTTGATGTGTAGAAGCGGGTTTAAAAGCAAACATAAAGAAGGAAAACACACTCACTTTTAATCCACTTAAGTTGGTTTAAGTTGGTATAAGAAGGTATAAGCGTGTTGGTTTATGTGAGTGAAATCCAGGTTTAACCTACAAAAAACCAAGTCGGTAAGCAAAAAGTGTGTTTTAAAGACACGCTTTAACCCGGTGCCAATACCGCAGGGTTTAACACAGTTTTAACACGGATTAAAACCGGGTTTTGCCCACTTTTTTGACAAGGGATATTCACTATCTTAAATTTAGCAGTATTAATTAAGTTCTCATTATACAAATCAGCATCCAAACTATCTAAATGATTAAAACAATGATGTACAGAGGAAACCCAGCTTGCTTTATTATTAACATACAATAGCTTGCTTTCAACAAAAGCAGCAGAGAGAAGATTGCTTACATTTTCGCAAGTCAGTCTTTGATAAAATTTAATTATGTTACATATTACATCAATATATACACAAAAAATGTAGCGGGTATCTTCCTAATTCACCACACACTGCTTCATTTGTTGCATTTGTGTGTACACCAAGAAATTTAAAAAAAAATGTACTTGCATTTTATCACAATACATATTTTGAAAAGAACTCAATAAATTAATGTTTGTTTTCCTTACAGTAGAACTAGTGATGTTTGGAGTTCCCCATAAATATATCTCACTTGCATACAAGATGATAGGTTTGATGGTATGATCAAAAAGATGAATGATACTGTCAACATTTTGATGTTATTTATTAAAAACCTTACTAATCTTAAAACTTGCTTTCAATGCTCTTTTGTTTAGATCATTCTGACAGTAGCTAAAAGTTCCAGATGATGCAAAAATAATTCCAAGATATTTATACCTATTCTCATGCTTGACTTCAACTTCATTAAAATAGTACTTTTCGTTAGATAGCTTTCCACTTTTACTAAAAGTCATAATATTCGTCTTCTTTATATTTACAGACAATTATTTTTACAAAATATTAATAGCTTATTCAAACAATTCTGTAAACCTGTTGAAGATGTTGACAATAATAACAAATCATCAGCATAAAGCAAACAACTAAAATTCACATCATGAAGACATGGCGAGAGGTCAGTGATTGTATTGCGATTTAAGCAGAAGTTTAACTGAAGAATTTATGCCTTTCTACCTTCAATTCCACGATATTTGAGGTAAAAATGGACTTCTGAAGAACTAAAACTTTATGAGTTGGTAATGTTATTTTGCAATTTAACTCAAAATTGATTAACATGTTAACTTTCTGGTATCCACCACGTAATTGGTCCTTGGCCGATAAGACCATAGGGACACAACACAGTGTTGGGATTGCATAAAAAACAATCCAACACACAGCTGCAGTGTCGGGTCCCTATGGATAAGACGTTCCAAAGAATTTAGCCCATATAAAAAGTATCTCTAGATTCTTTGCACGTCTTATAAATTAGACTAGTCTTGACTGTGTTTTAATAAATCGACATGACAATAATTTCATTAAATATATAAAGAGTTATTTTAGAAATAAGTAAAGTATCTCTCTATTTTCTGTTTCAGCATTTTACCTTGAAAGTTCTGAATTAATATTGAAACCGGAACTTTTGTTGCTGTTGAGTCAAAACAGTTGTTTCTAAATTATTATGAACAATGGATAATGAACTCAAGGACACAGGTACGCGCAACTGGAATACTTTTGAATACTAAATTGCTGGCATTCAGAAGGATTTGTTTGAGCTGTCCTATTTGAAACGTCAATTATTGTGCATGACTGTTTCTCTTATCAACAATGGATAAGGAACTCAAGGACACAGGTACAAGGAACTGGGTGAAAACGTGGCTAGCGCTCCGATGTTTTATACAAGCCATTTTGCCATTTATGAAAGACAAATGTGATCAACAATACCTGAAAGACATCAATTATATTAAACATCTGTTGGGATTGCCAGAATATACGTGCAATTCGTGTAAAGTTGATGAATTAAAACCATGTAAGAAAACGACGAAGGTCTGTCCAGAAAAAGGAAGTTGTGGGCATTTATATAATCTCATAAAAGCTGCGCATGTCAAAGAACCTAATTGGTCCAATACAAATTCAGAGTTTTGGGCAGACAATATACGTGGACCATGGGAAAGGATGAAGAGTTTTATACATTCGTCTGGGTACAGGGAAAAGACAGACATTTTAGAGGCGGATATCACTGCTTTTGTGCAGATTTTTACAAACAACGTACCGCTAAATAGACTCATTAGTTCATCTGGCTCCGCCTTAGTTTGTCTTGAAAAGGTTTGTTTTATTATTTGTTAATGTGAAACACTTATAACAAGATGTCATTGTATTGCATGGTCGTTTTATTATGGATTATTTTGCAGGTGTGTTTTTTTTTCCTGTTTTGCTATTTACACGGTGCCTATACCACGTGACCTTTTAAGATCTGTGTTGGGAGAATAATGCCAACCCAGTTAACATTTTTAAGGATGTCTTTTTAAATATTTCACCAATGTTAATGGGATAAAGTGAAGAGCCCGCAGGGCTTTTTTTCCTGACTTTGTGAAGCGGCTCTGGCCCCCTCAGTTTGTGACAATATGAGTCGCGAACTTTTCAAAATTGTGAAAAAATGAGTCGCGAACTTCTGAACATTGTGAAAAAAATAAGTCGCGAACTTGTCAAAATTGTGAAATTCCGTTTGTTAAGAATTAGTATAGTAAAACCATGTTTAATACTTGCATCATATAAAAATGTCATTTAATAATCCATTAAAATCATATTTCCATTGTCTGGACACTTTTTCTTCCAACAAATAACCACCTACATTTAGATCTACAATTTTCTGACTGGTAAACTCTATCTCAAGCCATAGGAAAGCCTCACCACTGTCAATATCTTGTCTCACTAATGTAAAATATAAAAACAAATTGTAATTTTGAATTGTGAAATGGCCGTTTTTGACACTTTTGAGCCCAAAATGCCCCGATTTTCAATGTTTAAAATGGCCGTTTTGTCAAGTAGTGTGGCCCTGTAAGATTTGTGAAATGGCCGTGTTGAAATTGTGAATCGGCGTTTCACGGCCATTCTCTAAGAATGAAAAAAAGCCCTGGCCCGCTCATTCGTGAGAGTTTTCTATAGGTATCATGCTTTTTAAAAACAAATAAGTATTTTTTCAGTAAACCGTTTACATTACTTTACTCTTTCTAGTATAAAAGTGCATTGTATTTTTGACATATGTACAGAGCTTGAACAATCAAAAGTCGTTAGACTTATATTTTACATTCAGCAATATAAAAGTACCTTTCTTAAACATCTTAATTGTATTCTCAGTTTTTTTGGCTTGACGCGTTTTCAGGTTCGGGGTATTCGGAATGGAATGTGTCATTCAGGATCAATGACGGTTGCTGGGAGCGATTTTGTGACACACCTTAGTGATATTGAAAATGCAATCAAGCTTACTATTTTTGATGGCTTTCATTCTGACAGAAAAGAGCTTCTTCATAAGCTCGACAATGTAAGTATTGATTCATTTTGATAAATATAGGTTAAATGTGAATCGTTAATTTCAAACATATTTATTTTACGAGATTTTGGGCATCGTATATTAACGGTAGTTTTAGCTCATGTTCGTCATGCGTCATCTGCTTGCTTCTTCAACATTTGCCTTGTGAATTCTCCAGCGGCCACATCTATTGCCCAAGCCTTATGAAAATTGGTCACAACATTTATCCCTATGCTATTTCGTCTGAATTTTGAAACTTTGTAATTTTGAGTGAAATAAATTTCACTGGGCAATTAAAAAAAGCTTGTGAACACCATAGATGTTAGATTTTGGCACAATCTTCGTGAAACTAAGGACATTTCAGTCAAAGATATTTTGGTCCAGTTTGAAACTCTGTTACTTGGGATCAAAGATCAGTTTATGAGGTCAAATAGAAAAGAAAGCTTGTTAACACGCTTGAAGTAATATTTATTGTAACATGGTCCCACAATTTTGTCCTGATGATATTTCAGCCTAGTTCGAAACTGCGTCACATGAGGTCCTTAATAAGGTCAATAGGTCAAATAGAAAAAACTGTGAACTATCTACAAGTCACATTCGTATCTCCACGAGGCTTATCAGCATATTTGTTTAAGTTATATTAAGGTTGAGTGTGAAACTGGGTCAAGCAAATCTTAATGAAACTTGGTAAGTTCAAAACTGGTTTACATTGTGTCAAAAGCTAGGTCACTCTTTCTTATTACATTATAGACATTGTGGAATCTCTTGAAGTCACATTTATTGACAAGTTTTCATGAAACTTGATCAAAACCTTTGTCATATTTACAATTACATCGTGGATGAGTTCGAAACTGTGTCATGTATGGCAAAAACTAGGTCACTAGGTGCATTAAAAAATAGATTATGAACACTAAAGATACCACATTTGTTGCTCAATCCTTATGAAACTGTGTCAAACATTTGTTCTGAGTTTAAAACTGGTGCATGTGGGAATAAAATTAGATCACTTGGTCAAATTACAGAAATAACACACTTAAGCACACATTAATTGCAAAATCTTCGTTTAACTTGATGAGAATGTTTGTCTCAATGATATCTCAGCTGAGTTAAAAAATGTTTCACCTGGGGTGAAACTTGGTTAAAGAAATGTCCTTATTATTTCTCGGCCGAGATTGAAACTGGGAAATGGAAAGAGTTAAGAAACTAGGTCACTTGGTAAAACCATAGATAAATCTTGTGAATACGCTGGAGGCCACATTTATAAATCAATCTTTATGAAACAAGGTCAGACATTTGTCTAAATGATATCTAAGGTGAGTAAGTAATTCGGTGGTGTAGGTTCTAGAACTTAGTCAGTATCTCATATTTAATAAAACATCTTGTGAACACTCTAGAGGATATAATCATTTTCAAATATTCATGAAATATGATCCGATCATCTGTCGCATGATAACTCGGGGAAAGTTTGAAACTGGGTCACGTGGAGTCAAATTATATGCCAATAAGTCAAATAAAAGAAAAGTTTGTGAAACAAATCAAAATCTTCATGAAACGTGCTCATGACATTTGTTCTAAAGATGTCTCCGCCTTATGCGATAATGAGATGTTTCCGGTCCATTAACAAACATGGCCGCCAGTAGGTGGGGAACTCTGATTCTATAGTTGATAAAGCTTTTTATTCATTAGAGTCCCACTTTTGTCGAAGTTAATTCAATTGACATTTCTGTAAACTCGTCTATCTGGGCGGCCGACCATCTTTTCGTGTTGTTTTTTTTTTTTACATTTTCAAATCCGTTAAAAGTTCATTTTGTATATATTTGAATGGATAGATCTTAAATTGCATTGCACAATGGACATTACTTTGCGCATTAATCTAGAGTAATTGTCCTTTATTAATATACTAATTATAATAACATATTTTGTGTGAGCCTGGGACTTAACTGTTTCACTAAAAGTTGTATCAAGTTGAAACTTCATAGGTGGATAGATCTAATGAAAGTAAAACTTCGACGTGGCCTGTCTTGGGATTTCGAATTGGTGGATGGGGTCACTTCGACGGCAACATTACTAACAAACTTAACCAACGGTTTCTTCACATTTAAGCGAGTTCTAACGAAATCGAATACTTAAATCTCATAACTCAAGAGCAATGATTCAATGATGTATTATGATTTATATGCGGGCCTTTACGAGAATGGGGTGGGTGAAATCAGCGTTACTCAAAATCAAAATAGTATCCCCCGAATAACTTAATTATGAATCTATATATTGTAATGAATAGTTTTATACATGTGTATATACGCGAGATCCCGCTTGGGATTTCCAATGATTTTCAATGGTTGTGTTCATGGTCAAGAGTATCCGTTACTTAAAATAGAAAAAAAGTTTCTACAAATTGTATTCAATAAGAATACAATAACCTATTGAAATGAAACTTCGTGCATTGATAGTACTTGTATTCCGTATATCAAGTTCGAATTACATATCAAATCGTTTCGGGTTCGTAACCGGAAAGAGACTGTCGGCCTAACCCGAACAACTATATATGTCAATCAGATAAATTTATTGTATATTTTGCCCCACATTTGGAAATTCGGGGCCGCAGCAATCCTGTTTTTATAACGTGTTAATAAGTATACTATTAATATCGTATTTGTCTTTTTAATCGAATCGACGGAATGTCGAATTGGTTTATATTAATTTGTGATCTATTTTATCTTACCAGTTAAAAAAAGATGACGCCTGCGTGACGGTGGGAGACGAAATTGAGGCCAGAGAAGAAACACTTAGAGCCATAAACGATCTGAAATGCTCAATACAATTACAAGAAGGCCAACAAGAAACGAATGCAAATATTGATAGAACAAGGGATAAGCTAGCTGATTTAGCAAGTACCGCAGCTGAACATATTCGACAAATTCACGAGCGATTTCAAGAGATAAAATTATATATGAACAACTTGGAAAATAAACACATGAATGCAAATGAACAGCTACAAAAACACACAGCTATTCTGGAAAGCATTACCAACGCCCAGACCGATCAAGCAGCAGACATAAAGGGAATTAAAAAAGCAAGTATTATTAATAATTACTGGATTATATTTACTAATTACCAGAATGTAAACAATCGATGCTGCATTAATAAAAGATTACAGATACATTTCGAATATACAATTATTTCATTATTTGAGACTTTGCAATATGTCATATTGAAGTTATTATATATTCTCTGTTAATTTCATGTCTTTTGAGGATCTGGACGAAATTAAACCGATTGTGAAAAAGTCTTTTAAAAGTCTGGAGGAAATCAAACCGATTTTGAAAAAGAATGAAGGCAACAATGAAGGTAATATGTTTATGCCCCCTTCAAAGAAGAGGGGGTATATTGCTTTGCACATGTCGGTCCGTCCATCGTCGGTCCGTCCACCACATGGTTTCCGGATGATAACTCAAGAACGCTTAGGCCTGGTATCATGAAAGTTCATAGGGACATTGATCATGACCGGCAGATGACCCCTATCGATTTTCAGGTCACTAGGTCAAAGGTCAAGGTCACAGTGACTCGAAGCAGTAAAATCATTTCCGGATGATAACTCAAGAACGCTTAGGCCTGGGATCATGAAAGTTCATAGGTACATTGATCATGACTGGCAGATGCCCCCTATTGATTTTCAGGTCACTAAGTCAAATTTCAAGGTCACAGTGACTCAAAGCAGTAAAATGGTTTCCGGATGATAACTCATGAACTCTTAAGCCTGGTATCAGGAAAGTTAATAGGGACATTGGTCATGACCGGCAAATGACCCCTATTGATTTTCAGGTCACTAGGTCAAAGTTCAAGGTCACAGAGACTCGAAGCAGTAAAATAGTTTCCGGATGATAACTCAAGAACGCTTAATCATTGGATCATGAAAGTTCAAAAGTACATCGGCAGATACTTCCTATTGATTTTCATGTCACTAGGTCAAAGGTCAAGGTCACAGTGACCTGAAGCAGTAAAATGGTTTCAGGATGATAACTCAAGAACGCTAAGGCATGGTATCAGGAAAGTTCATAGGGACATTGGCCATGACTGGCAGATGACCCCTTTTGATTTTC
The DNA here is from genome assembly GCA_007657795.1 of Dreissena rostriformis. Lineage (NCBI taxonomy): Eukaryota > Metazoa > Mollusca > Bivalvia > Myida > Dreissenidae > Dreissena > Dreissena rostriformis. The sequence continues at coordinate 120,932 of VMBQ01002623.1, forward strand.
TGGTCACTAGGTCAAAGTTCAAGGTCACAGTGACTCGAAGCAGTAAAATGGATTCCGGATGATAACTCAAAAACACTTAAGCCTGGAATCAGGAAAGTTCATAGGGACATTGGGCATGACCGGCAGATGACCCCTATTGACTTTCAGGTCACTACGTCAAAGTTCAAGGTCACCGTGACCCGAAGCAGTGAAATGGTTTCCGGATGATAACTCAGGAACGCTTAGGCCTGGTATCAGGAAAGTTAATAGGATCATGACCGACAGATGACCCCTAATAATTTTCAGGTCACAAGGTCAAAGTTTAAGGTCACAGTGACATGAAGCAGTAAAATGGTTTNTGGTACAAGACACTGAATTAGCGATAAAACTACTTTTATATGGCGTTTTATGTAGAACGCTTAGGCCTGGTATCAGGAAAGTTCATAGGGACATTTGTCATGACCGGTAGATGACCCCTATTGATTTTCAGGTCACTAGGTCAAAGTTCAAGGTCACAGTGACTCGAAGAAGTAAAATGGTGTCCGGATGATAACTCAAGAACTCTTAAGCCTGGTATCAGGGAAGTTCATAGGGACATTGGTCATGACCGGCAGATGACCCCTATTGATTTTCAGGTCACTACTTCAAGGTTCAAGCTTACAGTGACTCGAAGAAGTAAAATGGTTTCCGGATGATAACTCAAGAACGCTTAACCCTTGGATCATGAAAGGTCAAAGGTACATTGATAATGACTGGCAGATGATCCCTATTGATTTTCATGTCAATAGGTCAAATGTCAAGATCACAGTGACCTGAAGCAGTTAAATTGTTTCCGGATGATAACTGAAGAACGCTTAGGCCTGGTATCAGTAAAGTTCATAGGGACATTTGCCATGACCGGCAGATGACCCCTATTGATTTTCTGGTCACTAGGTCAAAGTTCAAGGTCACAGTGACTCGAAGCAGTTAAATGGATTCCGGATGATAACTCAAGAACACTTAAGCCTGGGATCAGGAAAGTTCATTGGGACATTGGTCATGACCGGCAGATGACCCCTATTGACTTTCAGGTCACAAGGTCAAAGTTCAAGGTCGACGTGACCCGAAGCAGTACAATGGTTTCCGGGTGATAACTCAAGAACGCTTAGGCCTGGTTTTAGGAAAGTTCATAGGGTCATGACCGACAGATGACCCCTATTTATTTCCAGTTCACAAGGTCAAAGTTTAAGGTAACAGTGACATGAAGCAGTAAAATGGTTTCCGGATGATAACTCAAGAACGCTTAGGCCTGGTATCAGGAAAGTTCATAGGGACATTTGTCATGACCGGCAGATGACCCCTAATGATTTTCAGGTCACAAGGTAAAGTTCAAGGTCACAGTGACTCGAAGCAGTAACATTGTTACCGGGTGACAAGTCAAGAACGCTTAAGCCTGGGATCATGAAAGTTCATAGGGACATTGGTCATGACTGACAGATGACCCCTTTTGATTTTCAGTACTCTAAGTCAAAGGTCAAGGTCATAGTGACTTGAAACAGTAAAATGGTTTCCGGATGATAACTCACTATCTCCATGAGTTATTTGAGTAATTCTTCTTTTACTTGCCAATTTTACTCTAACGTATTTACACAGTGGCTGCCACTACAACTGACAGACCATATGGGGGGAATGGGTGTTTTACAAACAGCCTTTGTTACAAAATGAATTTTCTCATGACGTTGTAGTAATAATTGCAGAATGTTATTTCCGAACTCGTGCTGTGAACTATATTTTACGAGCTTTGAATGTTATTTCACTAATTGTATGTGCTCTCTAGGGGAATCCCATTGTCAAAAACTGGCTTCCATAGTGGAAGAAAGTGCCATAATAAATCGTATTTGATTGAGCACCGAAATGAATTTTTCTCACATTACATATGATGTAATGGATTATCTAATACATGACACTGTATGCAACATGATTTGCCATCTATAAATGAAAATTTCACCGCGGCTTTGAAGCTTTAAACAAAATTAAGGAAACATTCAGGAAAAGATGTTTTTATTACAAAGTCATATGATGCATCGATTGTCAAATCGTTTGAACATTCATCTGTTACATACCCGTGTTTCATATTCAATATAAAAATAATAAATTTACATGCATTGAGCATTACTGTTTGGTTTGATCTTGCATATTGACCAAAGAGACACATTTTGATTCTTCTGTTCGTTCCTCCGTCATTCCATCCTTGACAGCAAAGTAGTTTTTACAGTTTCATCCGGGACCAACGGCGCTTGGTACAACTCTTTAATATTTTCACAGATATAGCTTATGAATATTCTCTGTAAACCAATGTCACACAACCTCGCTTTGGCATTTAACATGGTCAAATTGGGACGACAAATTGAAATGTGCTTTTATTATAAGGATATTAATTTCCTTGGTTTTATAGGCGTTACTGTTTCGTATATTGCCAAATATTAACAAAGCAAAGATTCGTGCAGTGCAAAATTAAACTTTACACTAAAGGAAAAAAAAACATTCATAAATTACAATTGAAATAATAATATCCATATGCATTTCTTGTCTCGTATTCGTTTTACCAGATGTGCCATTTTCCTTATTATTCGTCATATATAGACAACCTGATTTCATTCAAAGTTGTATGTCATCAGAAAACACGTAAATGAAATGAACAAACCACACCTTATTTAGATAAAGGACAATAATGTGCTTTATTATATCTAATAATTTCGTTGGTGATCTAAGCATGTCTTTTAATTTATTCACGCCATGTGTATTATGACACTTACTTCTTATATGTTTCTCTTACAGTATTGGCTAGAATGGAGAGAAAATTCGATTTGTGTATTGCAACCACTAGAAATTGTCCAGGTAAATCTTTTATCATACACTTCAACATTTTATGTAGATCGTGTTGTTTTTTATTCTGATTTCGAATTCCTACCAAAAAGTAAATTAAGTATTTTACATCAAGTCTCATTGTTTTTAACCTCACCTGAGCACGAACAGGCATAGTCAGCTGTTTTGTCAGTAATCGTCAGACATATCGTCGTCGAAAGCTCTTTACTTTACCTATATCTTTGCATAACAGCTTTTTGTGTATTCTCTTTTTCGTCCGTCAAAAATAATGGATCGAGCAATATTATTATTGTCTTTCGTGTTGTTTGCATATTTTCAAAAAAGTCCTTGCAAAATGGAATTGAACGTTTATAAATGATAAAATAAAGATGAGATGCGTTGGTTTCGTTGCATCGATTTTTATTTAGCGTTTGTGGTCACACAAAGTTTAAATCTTGTGTCAATTATCACTCCTGAATAGACGTAAACCGGATAAATATTTTTCCAAAAACAAACACACGCTGGAAACTCTAATCTGCTGGAATAAACAAAACTGACCTTTTTAAGTCGTCAAAAAGTCAGATACAATATCAGCCTTTAGTGTAGAATTGATTGTTATTTGTTAATAACAAACAATTCTACACTTAACCAATGCAGTTTACACTACATTATTAATGCAATCAAATGCGTATGGTCACTATTCTACCATTGGGCCCGAAGTGAGGTTTTCTATTTCTTATAGTATACCGAACATTATGTAGCAAATATATGTCAATTCCAATAAAAAAAATCCACCAATGTGTAACCATTTAATAACATTAAATATAGATGTTAGACTGATAATTATTAAGTTTTCGTACAACGAAACTGTAACCGAAATATATTTGCGTTGTGAAACTTGCACAACATTCTAGCGGGCACTATTAGATGCGCGCGCATGTAGTCAGCGGGCGCTATACTGAATAGCGCCCGCTCACTAGATGCGCGCGCATCTTTACCGGGCACTATTCAAATCAACGGACCTGTGTAGTTTATATACGCAAAGAAGAAACATACTTATGTGAGGTATACTATATATTAACGACGAATTGGACATTACCGCTGGATTTCAAAGGGGTCTCAATGCGTGATGCTTTTAAAATAATGTTTAATTCGCTTATGGCATAATGTCTGATTATATAGGGGCCAACTTTAGGCACATTTTTAAAGTCTATTAAGATGCGCTACTCAGTGCCTATAAGGATATTTTTTATCCCACTTTTACAGCGATTTCGGTTGATTCTAGCCCCGTTCATTAAATTTCTGCTATAATACACGGTACGAAATGACGTCATATTTTTGAAAAATGACGTCATATATCAAGCGAAAATAACAAGTTAAACTGTTTTTGTTTAAATTAAAAGTTTTACTGAATAAAAATATCATACTCGGCACGAAAACGAAAAAACACTCGCCAAGGCTCGTGCTTTTTGTTTTCTAAGCCTCGCATGATAAACCTGATCTATAATCAACACTAACCTATTATTCTCTATGTTTGTTTTATATTTACATATATACCCATCGGGTTAAGATCATGTTTATGAAACCTGGTATATTAATAACTTTTTTGATTACAAACATGTTGATTCATATTTATACAGAGTGTGCACTGGATTCTAAAGTTATTGTCAACACCAACACAGCAGGAAACCAGGAGGCTGTTTCAAATTTGTTAGTGAACTCAGCAAACGAGATAACAGGCGATGGCCCTTTTACGAAATTGAAGAATGGAATTAAAACAGCTTTTGAGAAGGTCCANTTAATAAAGCAAAAGACACAATACTAATTATAAATTTGTATCACCTTTACATAATATATTGTGCATGGCTATTTCAAAAGATTTAGCGGAGTATCCGTTTGTTCTCTTAAACTGTTCATATTTGAAATACTATTTGTGTTTACTTTCTGTAGAAGATTATTGCAAATAGTATTTTTGTCCTTTTATCATTTTCATAATAGTATGCAATTTTGTCTTTCAGTGTACCAGTTAGATGCCGCCACTGAGGTGAACGACGAGACATGTTTTGCGAAAGAAACACGTTTCACGGGATTTAATGGTCAGTAAAGTTTTATTATTAAAGCAGATTTAGCAAGTCAATATCAAGTATGGATTTTCCGTCCTTTTTATGATCAACCAGAGCGCATAATTCTCACGACAAACATTCTTAAAACGTGTCCTCTGTAATTTGATCGCACATTATCCAACTAAGGTGTAGGAACTACTTTCTCGAATGCATGCACTGTTGAATGACCTATATTCAATTGCATCGTATTCTTTCATATGGTTGCGAAACTTTACAACTAAGCTTTTTAATATGTAAACAACGATGGAAAATCATGAAAGGTGAGTTCGGTAGATACTCGAATTTTAATTCACCTGTGATCATAGAAATACATTGTTTATATTTGTGTTATCTTGTATAAAAATCGATTACAAGCCTAACCATTTAATATTTCCTTTTTTTGTGAATTTAATTTTTACATGGAATATAAAGTTTCATGGAAGTTACGGCTTACATGTATCAGTCACGCTATAATAAGTTATAGGGGTAAAAGACTATTGTACCTCGTATTGTCATGTCAACTGAAATTTGCTTAATGGCCAGCAAGTATAATTGTGTTAATATATTTAAGCTCACCTGAGCACGAAGGTGAGCTATTGTGTCTACTTCTTTCCGACATCCGTTGTCGTGCGTCTACGGCTAGCTCGTGACCACTCTAGGGTGTTATATTTTTACTCAATGTTGATACAATTTGGTAAAGATATTGATATTGTATTTCAAAATTAGGTCAAAACCTTTATTTTAAGAACAACAGTAACTACTCTTGAAACCACATGAACTATTCAATATTGATTAAACTTGTTCTGGGTCTTGGGAAAGTGTGGTCAAATCATTGTGTACACACCGGTCTTACTGCCCTGTGTACTAGCGCGAAAGGAATTGTAGGAAGCACTACTTTTTCAACATGGCTGCAAAGCGAAAGTAGGACAGATAAACATGTTTCTAATAATTGCTTTTCTTCTTTACAGACATTTGAAATCCCCCTTAAACATAATTTAATAACATTTCCTTAAGCAACATTCCATTTAAAACACATATTTAACACCGTTTTTTTCATTATAAAAACATATTCATTCCAACGCGGAACTATTTTGGCGGAAGCATAATCCCCAAACCAGGGGAATGTGATGCATCCTAGTATAGAGGTGACAATAACGCAGTGACGTCACCATCTATGTATAGAACGGTGGTCAAATAACATAGGTCACCAGAGTGAATATTTGAAACAAAATCCTGTTGTCGTCATTGTTTTGCTCTTTATACTTTAAAGGTCATGTTTTTTGCACAATCTTAATGAAACTTAGTCAGAATGTTTTTTTTTAAATATATGCGTATCTGGGTCGAATATATATGAAATCTAGATCACGTGGACAAATCTAAGAAATGCCATGTTTCCGCTCTAAAACAGAAATTTATGACTCAATCTCGATGATTCTTGACCAGAATGTTTAGCTTGACAGATAAAGGCCTAGGCCAATAATTCCAAAACTAGACCACCATATCAAATCTTACTAAAATCACAAACCAATGATTTATAAACTTTAAAATAGAATAATATGCTAAAAAATTGTAATTTATCTTTTTAAAAGAGTATTGTAATTTCTTACACACTGCAGTGGTAGAATTTGGTTAAACCTTTGAAGTAAACTTAACAAATGTAAACCAGTCACATTAATACATGCACAATGGTAAAGATCTCCAGTTCACCGTATAATGCAATTTAAGATATAAGTATAAAACAATCTTGTGAGCGTGTATACAAAACATCACCATGCATTTTTGTTAAAGATTTTGCAGTAAAAAAGGAGGTATGCGATTGGTCAGTGCAGACGTCTACGCATACTACTGTTAATGTACCAGGTAGGGATATGAAGCGCAAATTTTGTTTGATTTATTCATATTTCATTCTCATGCAAATGTATTTTGACCCTTAAATGCATGTTTGTTTGAAATATTTTAATTGTAACATGACAGAATAATGTATGTACAACTGAAATGAGAACATAGTTTTGTCCTTTTTTTCGAAACGAGTAACAGCACACAATAGTGTCTTTATTGTTTTAAAACGGTTATTTTTTAATTTCTATATGAGGATCAACTAGTATGAAGTAAGCCGAAATGCCGTTGTATTTATTTATTATTTTTAAATTTGTTAAATATAGTACTTTATTCGTAATTTGCAGATACAACAATTGTGGTCAACATTAAACTCTCCCAAGGGGAGAAAATCGTGTCCGAAACCGAAATATTAGTGGAGTCAGTGGACGGTGTTGGCATTTGTATACCTTTTCCTGTTCTGCAGGAACGACTTCAATCAGCGGTTCAGGACATATTCACAGGTTGTCCAAAATTAGGTTAGTTGTGTCTTTACCATAGGTTATATGCTTTAGTACAAGGCAAACTCAACTTTAAATAGTTCTATCGAGTAATGTGATAACCAATGTCCGTTAGGAGGTATAAAGAAATGTCAATAAACAAGAACATTGCATAATAAATTATATTAAGGACAACATTAAGTCGCCGGTCCGGCTAGCTTAGTTTGTACCGCACAGGACTAAACATCAAATAATCGCGGGTTCGATCACCTGCACTTCACCCTAAGTTGTGTGGGCATTGGTCATGAAATCCTTTCTAGGGTCACTTCTTACTACCTCTGATTCAAGTAAGAAGTTGTCAGTTATTGGCATGTGCACTTAGTACTGTTGAACCAGCAAACAAAAGAAAAGTTTTAGTTGATTACCTGACCGCCGTGATAGGACTGAAATGCTGTTGAACGGCGAGACATCCAACTAAAAAAACATCACACAAAATCCCTTGAAGTAAGCTTTAATGTAACAATGTGTATGCCGTCATTCTACCAACAAAATAAGATGTTGTCGATTTTTTTCTAGTCAGTGTGATGTTTTTTATTTTCATTTTACATCCATAAGCTTAAATTATAACATATCATATAGTATCTAATTTCTTATCTGAGCCAAAAGTGATAATACATTGATTCCGTACATTTAAGCCAAAGTAATTCTGTACAATTATATTTGCTCATTTTAACACAACAAAGATTGGCTTTGTGACAGAGAGTTTATGTCATAATGTTAATTGAATTCATAATAATCAATTGGAAGTGAACGTCGATGAATACTGCATTTTTCTCAATACCCGACCGAACCCAATAATTCCTGACCAAACGAACCATACCTGGCCCGACCAGACAAGCATCGCTACTTGCAATCAATCTATCTGAGAGCATTTATCACAACTATACCTCGGGCTATTTCAAATGTTGAACAGACCAGTTTACGAGTCCTACATGAAACATAAGACAACTCAAGAAGACACACTTATGACCTAATCAATACAAATCAATCCTTGATCATTTGGGAAAAGAACGATCGTAAGCTTGGATAAAATAAAAATGTTTTACTGCTACCCTTTTGAGCCTTGCTTAAACATGTACTGTAAAATCTAGCTCACCAGACCGATTTACTGAAACAATGTGTGACAATGATTGATGTCCACTGTAGAAAGATTTTTTTCTGAAACTGTAGTTTTTATGTAGAGTATGATGTTATGTCATGATATTGATAGGTGTATGCCTCTTTTTTTTGAAAAAAAAACTATATTTATTGTGTATATTGAAAGATGACCCTGCCTGAGCTAAAGCTGTGCTATATAACATCATGTTGCAAGTTCAAATAAACTAGTAATGATAAACAATATTCGTTAAATGTAAAAGCAAACTATATTATTGGTAAGACGCGATTTAAATTTAGTCAGCATATTTCGTTATTGCTTTCATAAATATTTACGTTATATGTATGCTTTTGTTGATGACGAATTCCGTTTTAATACAGATTAACATATTACACCATGGTTATTGCTTTGCAACAATCAAAATTTGCTGATATTGAATGACTTATGATATACATGCCTAAAATATTAAAACATTTAATGCTGGCTGTCTCAAGATAGTCTATGAAGTTGTTTCGTTTTGGTTAGTCTATTAATGTTAATGAGAATTTTAAATGTATTTCTTATAACTTGTTTGGATATTGCAGATACAGACACTTCGACGTCGAGTGACGAAGAGGTGAGGATGCTTAATATTAAATGAAATATTTATATTTGTTATAATGATATTATAAATTTACTCACATATGTGCTATTTTCAATTCAAATAAATAGATAATTACATATATTGCGAAAACATATGGAGAATCTGTTTCGGAAATTGCTATATTATAATTTATATTGGATAAGCTATTGATATTAAAACTACAATTTATTTACTGAAATATGTGGTAATTTGCATTCGAAGAAACACAGAATTATATTAATTTCCGACATTTTTGGAT
>VMBQ01002624.1:19337-86082 GCA_007657795.1 Dreissena rostriformis
ACATTTTTGGTCTAATGTTTTATATAATCTGCTACAGACCCATTAAGTGTGTTTTATTTATAAACGTTTGCTATCATTAAAATGAAAACAAATCGTTTATGTTATAAAGAATGTCCTACAATTAACCCATTTATGCCTAGTGGACTCTCCCATCCTTCTAAATTGGATCAATTTATTTCCAAAATTAGGGATGTCTAGTATATTTATTTCTATATTTAGAATATTTCTTACAGAAATTCCTTTAAGCAAACAGCGCAGACCCTGATAAGACGCCGCATCATGCGGCGTCTCATCTGGGTCTACGCTGTTTACCAAGGCCTTTTTTCTAGACGCTAGGCATAAATGGGTTAAGGAGTATTTCTGTGCATACACTACCTTCGGCTGAGACAGCATTTCAATTTGTTTATTTTCAACAGGTGGCGCCTGATTTGCTTGTGGTGTCGACAGCTTCTTGGGCTTGTTAACAACGGCGTATTGACATTCGGTCCCTTCAATGCTAGCGTAGCCTAAGAACAACAGACATGCTAAAGTCAGAGCGTGCCACAGTAGTGACGAATACCCCGATCATTAGTGGCATACTATCCGGCAAAATCGATAACCAGCTAGATTACCTAATGCTCTTCAATAATGGTAATCGAAGAATATAAATGGCAAAATAACCCTAGTCCGTTGTCTATCTCAAATAGTTTTAATCGTATCATCATCAATTTGGGTGACAATTTGTTTAAAAATATAATCTCGGCCAAATTTGATAACCAGTGCTTATTCTGAAGCATTTCTGAATAATGACCTTTGAGTAATCCAAAATTTGCCAAATTAATGTAGGCCGCTGTCAACAAATTTATATGAAACCCAGACATTTAAACAGGCGTATTTTGGGGTACGGTGGCACTCTGTTCTATATACCCCATGCATGTCTCAATACACAGTGTATGGGGTTTCAAATATATGACCACTGTTCCTTCGCGTATTAAACCATATATGCGACTTGGGGCCTGCTACGATACCAAACACTTGTGATATCAAATATCAGAGTCGACATTAGATAATGACTCAGCAATCAAGTGTCGAGAAGCCATCACGAAAAACTGTTCGAACATCATAATTCAGATAGTTAACCAAGAACACCTGTCACGGAACCAAAGCAATTCGCTGGAATGATACTGCCAACCAAAATAGCATGTGCCTACAAATAACCATCGGAGAAACAAGCGTTCGAACATTACATAAGTATAGTTCTGAATTGAACTTTCATCAGATACGGAAATTTTGATATTAAACTTGGAGTCTCGGTGCAGAGTGTGGGAACATAAGCGATTACTAGCGACCCTGAGCTATTGACAGGTAGGCATCCTGCAGACTAGACCCATATTTCGCTAGCAAAATAAAGGGAGTTCGTGCGCACACAAGTCCCCGGTGTTGTGCGATCTTTTTTCATCAATTAAGATCAATTATCATGTCATTTCATGTTGTGATTAAAACAAAACACAGCAGAATTGACTAAATTTACCAAAATTGGCCCTCTCGGCAACACAACTTTGAAAATGTCTCTTTTTTATTATAAATTTACAATCTTATAAAATTCTTTCTTACATAATTAAATGCCCGAATACGAAATCATAATGCGTAAAATATCAATATATGCCAGTCGTATCACGAAAACGAACAACAAACACACTTGGGTCTAAAGTAACTGCTTGGGAAAGGTTAATGAGAATCCACTTGGTTTTAAACGAACTCTGTGACACGCCCAACTTCACAACTGGCCAAGAAGTCATCACAATACATGCATACAAAACTAACATAATATCATTGCAATCCAAATTTAAAGTTTACATGCATTTAATGTGTTAATACAACACAATTTAAATGGAATACTTATTTAATGTTATAATTTAGTGTTTGAAAGTTAATTTGGCAAGTGAATAAAGGAACATTTCATGAAATGGAGAAACAGACACGCTATAGCTGTTGACATTAACTATCATATTCTACTAGGAAGAAGGAAAATTATTCACAACAATGTTATTAATTTGAATTAAGTACCTTCCTCTTGAGCCACTTGTTCTACGCGTCTGAAACACAACAATCACATGTAGAAAAGGATATCACTTCATCATTTGCAATTGTAATACATTCCCACACACCCTCAAATGTTGATTATAAGTGAGATGCGACCTGATATAAGTGCCATAAATATCCACGCGTTCAACTGGACTTAATGCGTGTGCGTTAAGTTTCGTCCCTGAGTAGCCCGTGCAGTCCGCACAGGCTTATCAAGGACGACACTTTCCGCTTTTCGTTTAAAGGACGGGATCCTTGTGGCCAGGATGTATACACGCTTTCTATACAGCTACTTACTTGTGGCCAGCATGTATACACACTATCAATACAGCTACTTACTTGTGGCCAGGATGTATACACGCTATCCCTATACAGCTACTTACTTGTGGCCAGGGTGTATACACGCTATCACTTACTTGAGACCAGGATGTATACACACTATCACTTACTTGTGGCCAGGATGTATACACGCTATCACTTACTTGTGGCCAGGATGTATACACGCTATCACTTACTTGTGGCCAGGATATATACACGCTATCACTTACTTGTGGCCAGGATGAATACAGGCTATCACTTACTTGTGGCCAGGATGTATACACGCTATCACTTACTTGTGGCCAGGATGTATACACGCTATCCCTATATAGCTACTTACTTGTGGCCAGGATGTATACACGCTATCAAACTGGTCTTGGAGTTGCCACCTAAAGAGTCCTGAAATATCAATAAAGTATTTGTCACCAGTGCATGCAGGTCTCCAGTTTTCTTCATCAGACATAATGCTATATTGCCATTCTTTCATTATACAGATAACAGCGGACAAATCTAACATGATTGGTATTTAGTCAAATAATTGTGAATCATAACAAACATTCCCAGAAGATACTGGTGCAATTTTTAGATTGTTTGTCTTTCCCAAGGCTTTCCTAACCAGTCCAGTACAAATACCTAAAGATAAAGGAACTACATTTATCCTATTACCAGATGAAAATCGATAGTGTAACAAGCAAATTCGTTGAAATGATATCCCACGCCAAATACATTTTGTTTATGGATGGGTGTAGAACTAAAAGAAAAGGTATAAGTGAAGAGTTGTTCTTTTGTCATTTTTTTTTAACTCATTTGTACCTGTGATTGGTTTTCGCTTATCTATATATACACTCACACCAAGTACACTCGTACCAATTTTCAATGAAATCTGCTAAAGCACTTGCAAGATTTGGCTCCGGACAGCTGTAAGCTTATAGTAAAAAAATAATCAAGATACAAAGGGCCATAACTCTGTTATTAACAGATAGTGTACAATGCCATTTAGCGTGCATCATCTTCTTATGCATATATATACTCATACAAAGTTTCAATGAAATCTGCCAAAGCACTTGCAAAATATGGCTCCGGACACAAAAGTGCCTATAGTAAAAAGCATTTTTTCAAGATACAAAGGGCCATAACTCTGTTATTAACAGATAGTGTACAATGCCATTTGATGTGCATCATCCTCTTATCAATATATATACTCATACCAAGTTTCAATGAAATCCGCCAAAGCACTTCCAAGATACGGCTCCGGACACAAAAGTGCTGGACGGACGGAAGGACGGACGGAAGGACGGACGGACAACGCAAAAACAATATCCCTCCGCCTATGGCGGGGGATAACAATAATGGTATAAACTTGAGCTATATACTATCGCTATTTTTAGATCATTTTGGGGTTTTACCAAAAATTGGAGAATATATTTTTGTCAACTACGCAAGAACAAAATCATAAAAAATTGATATTCGATAATTATTAATGGGAACAGGGAGGAAATAATAGGATTAATATATCTTGAATAAAGATCAAGTTAATCATGCTAGGCACGAACCATGGTAGCGCTGGGCAAGCCTCGCGCTTCCATGGTTCTAAGCCTTGCATGATAAACTTGATCTTTATTCAAAACTCACATAGTATTCTCTATATCTTCATAAAACTATCCGAATGTTACAAAGGCAAGGTGGCTCACCCTGAGTAGAAACGTGAGTTTGGAGTCCCTGTAAGGTATGTATCTCTTGTTGTCAGAAGAAGAAACAGTAACCAAGGCCATGATCACATTCCCCAGGTTGGAGAGTGACTTGTTGATCGAGCCTGCTTCCTAGAGAAATAGAACCAACAAGTTATTAGGCCTCTACTGCGTCAACTGGTCGCAAAGCATGTGCTTAGGCGTCATTAGGAATCAACCTGTACTGTTTCACTTTTACACATAAATCCTGCTCAGGAAACCAGGATTAGTTTACAACATGGACTGCAGAAAATACAGACTGATGATGGAAATCACATTTTCAATGACATGCCTCACACAGTTTGTTAAGGAAATTCATTTTTCACATGTTATAAATGCAAACGAAAGATTTGTCATCAAAATGACTTATACCTCCGCTTCCCTTTGTCAGCAATTTTGAATGGCAAATAATTCAGGAATGTATGGATCACTAAGAATGAAATGTCTTGCCCATTTACACTTCATGATGTGAATTATTTTTGCTTGAGAAATGTGGATAAAGTTCCCTCCTCAAGATTAAAACCCTTTATCGGGACTGACTGACTAACACACTGACTGACACACTGACTTACTGTCTGACTGACTGACACACTGACTGACTGACTGACTGACACACTGACTGACTGACACACTGACTGACTGACACACTGACTGACTAACTGACACACTGACTGACTGACACACTGACTGACTGACTGACACACTGACTGACTGACACACAGACTGACACACTGACTGACTGACACACTAACTGACTGACACTCTGACTGACACACGGACTTACTTACACACGGACTTACTGACATACTGACTGACTTACACACTGACTGATTGACACACTGACTGACTGACTGACTGACACACTGACTTACTGACTGACACACTGACTGACTGACACACTGACTGACGCACTGACTGACACACTGACTGACTGACACACTGACTGACTGACACACAGACTTACTGACTGAAACACTGACCGACTTACACACTGACTGACACACTGACTGACTGACACACTGACTGACTGACTGACTGACACACTGACTGGCTGACTGATACACTGACTGACTGACTGATTCACTGACACACTGACTGACACACTGACTGAATGACACACTGACTGACTGACACACTGACTGACTGACACACTGACTGACTGACATACTGACTGACACACTGACTGACTGACTGGCTGACTGACAAACTAACTGACTGACTTACTGACACACTGACTGACACACTGACTTCAATGAACACTATCCCAGCTAGGGTGCAATTATGACAATTGAGCCAAAGGTCACAATTTCCTCACCTGAGAACTCAAATGTTGTGAGTAGATAGTGCTCACACGTGGTCATTAGACATAATAACGACAGCGCAGCTCACTTTCAACCTCGGACTTGATATCATTTAGAAAATGTTCTGACAATGTTTCATGGAGATTGGGCAAAGAAGTGACTTTTATATGCATTAGTGACCTATATTTGACCCCATATGACACAGTTTTGAAAATCCGCCTACTAGTAGATTTCTTTAAAAACAAATGTTGTCACCTAGTCTCATGAAAATTTCGCAAAAAAATAACACACACCTTTTCTAAAGTATAAACAAGCTCTTTCTTCTATTTTACCTAGTGACTTGTTTATTTGACCCTACATGACACCGTTTTGAATTCATCCTAGAATTAATTTGTAAGACTGGTTTGATGAAATTATATGGAGATTGGGCTAAATTTGTGACCACTAAAAGGTTCACCAATGCTCTTTTCAATTTATAGGTGACCTACCTTGAAACCTTATTATTAACCAGTTTAAAACTCATTCTATATCATTCAGGCAAATGTTCTGACATATGATCATATAAATTGGACCAAAATGTGTCTTCTAGAGTGTTGGAAAGCTTTTTCTTTTATTTGAAAAGGTGACTTAGTTTTTGACTCCACCTGACAAATGTTCTGACAAAGTTTCATGAAGATTGGACAATAGTTGTGGATTCTACAGTTTCCACAAGGTAAATGTTAAAGACAGACACCGCAAGACAAACACCGCAAGACAACAACGGACAAAAAGCGATCATAAAAGACATGCACATCAACTATAAACATAAAAAGTTGAAACCCTTGTACCTTGAGCCTAAGGCCGGTGGCATTCGTGTCCTTCTGTCTCTCTGATCCAGCCAGATCCACCAGGTTGAGTTGAGATGTCCGGATGTGCACCACAGATCCCTTCTAAGATCAGCGTAATATTATATATATATATATATATATATATATATATATATATATATATATATAAACCCCGCACCAGTTTGTCAGCAAGGTGTCAGGGTATATAACACAAGAATGGGTCGATTTTGAGGTGTGAAGTGTCGCGCGACATACAGTTGATAGTGATGATATATTAGAACTTTAAATTTAATGACTTGTGAAATGTGGAAGTGGTCTGAACATGTTATGCTTTCTGACAGACAAACCAACCAACAGTGACTCAAATATATACCCTCTCAAACTTCCTTAGCCGGGGTTTGATTACTCTCAAAGAATACATGAACAATTTAAATTCTGAGATCAAATGCTTCTGTTGCTATGAAAACATTAATATGAGTAATAAGAATAAACAGTATGTGCCCTTTGAGAACAAATCCCAACAGACTTCTGTTTATCTGTGTCTTCATTTGTAACCCAACACTCTATACGCCAATTCAGGCTAACTACTAGTCTGACATCCAAGGGCTAGCATATGTTTAACTTGTTTAATATGACTGCATACTAAATCAGTCAGCAGATAGAAAAAAAAATGTAAAAGCTGTAAAGCAACAGTTTCTACAGAAAATCCCGTTCCATAGGACACCATAGGACACCAACTTAATGAGTAACCTTGGACTCAATCTGCAAAAAGAACACAGTATGAATCCTATGATGTGTTACCTCGGACTCAATCTGCAGACAGAACACAGCGTGACTCCTAGAATGTGTTACCTTGGACTCAATCTGCAGGCAGAACACCACGTGACTTCTGGAATGTGTTACCTTGGCCTCAATCTGCAGACAGAACACGGTGTGCCTCCTGAAATGTGTTACCTTAGACTCAATCTGCAGACAGAACACGGTGTGACTCCTGGAATGTGTTACCTTGGCCTCAATCTGCAGACAGAACACGGTGTGACTCCTGGAATGTGTTACCTTGGCCTCAATCTGCAGACAGAACACAGCGTGACTCCTGAAATGTGTTACCTTAGACTCAATCTGCAGACAGAACACCACGTGACTTCTGGAATGTGTTACCTTGGACTCAATCTGCAGGCAGAACACCACGTGACTTCTGGAATGTGTTACCTTGGACTCAATCTGCAGACAGAACAAGGCGTGACTCCTGGAATGTGTTACCTTGGACTCAATCTGCAGACAGAACACAGCGTGACTCCTAGAATGTGTTACCTTGGACTCAATATGCAGACAGAACAAGGTGTGACTCCTTGAATGTGTTACCTTGGACTCAATCTGCAGACAGAACACGGCTTGACTCCTAGAATGTGTTTCCTTGGACTCAATCTGCAGACAGAACACGGCGTGACTCCTAGAATGTGTTACCTTAGACTCAATCTGCAGACAGAACACAGCGTGACTTCTGGAGCTCTCTCTGTTCATGGAGGTGGACGCCATCTTGCGGTTCATCCAGCTTGAGCACAGAACCTGCACATTCACATGCCAATACATTTATTTGTGGAATTGTTCTTAACAAGAGTTCTGCGATCGGAGAAATATGCCCCCAAAACAGAGCATTGATTTTCACACTTATTGTGACAATGACCTTCACCTTTGACCTAGTGACCCTAATTTCAATAGGAGTCATATTCTGTCAAAGGCCAATGCCCATGTGAAATATCAAGTTGATTGGTTGACGAGTTAATGATCAGAAACGATTTTCACACTTATTGTGACAGTGACCTTGACCTTTGACCGAGTGATCCCAATTTCAATAGAGGTCATCTTCTGTCCAAGGCCAATGCCCATGTGAAATATCAAGTCAATCAGTCAATTGGTTGACGAGTTATAGATCGGAAACGATTTTCACACTTATTGTGACAGTGACCTTGACCTTTGACCTAGTGACCCCAATTTCAATAGGGGTCATCTCCTGTCCAAGGCCAATGCACATGTAAAGTATCAGGTCAATCGGTCAATTCGTTAAAGAGTTATAGAGCAGAAACAATTTTCATAATTATTGTGACCTTTGACCTAGTGACCCCAACTTCAATAGGGGTCATCTACCGTTCAAAGCCTATGCACATGTGCAGTATCAAGCCAATCGGTCAATCTGTTCAAAAGTTATTGATCAGAAACGCACTGGTCTACCGACAGACACACAGACCGACCGACAGACAGACCGACCTTCATCCAGCAAAACAATAGACCCACTCTTCTTCGAAGCGGGGCATAATTAGCATAGTCACTCGGTAAAAATTAAAAATTGCCATGATGGTAGGTTTTGACAAAGGAAAAGAGAAATTATCCATGTACTCAGCACTCCAACGAGAGTTCATTTCATTATATGAAGTACAATAAGCATCCAATCAAATAGTTGCACATATTTATTTTCTGTACAAGAAACTTGAACAAAAGCATCAGCTCTGTGATATCGAAGATTGCATTTTAGTTTTATGTAGTGCTTATTTGTACTTTGCTCTTGTATTCATTGCCTTCTATAATTACATAAAGTAATTAATCCCTTAAATGATAATGGGGACATGCGTTGCACAAGAAAAGTGACCTAAAACATATTTTGTTGGATGGACAATGCAATTTATTATTATATATATATGCCGACAAAGTTCCATCAATCGCCATAATAAAACCTCCTATGAATATATAACAGTTTTAACTGAACCATTCTGACATTAAAATTATACGAACATTGCGTAGACAATGTATGAACAAGAGATGTGTTTGTCATGTGTTTCTCCCTTTAAAGCTTGTTACTTCCCTTGGATTTTGTTTTTTTACCTTGAAGGATCACCTTGACCTTTCAGCACTCAAAATGTGCAGCTCCATGAGATACACATGCATGCCAAATATCAAGTTGCTTTCTTCAATAATGCAAAAGTTATGGCCAATGTTTTCGGACGGACAAGCAGACTGACAGACAGACGGACTGACAGTTCAACTGCTATATGCCACCCTACCTGGGGCATAAAAAATAATAACATCAAGGTACATGTCTGTTTTTGACAGTAAACCTCCTTTTCAGTTGAATGTTAAAACTGTGTTTTATAATAATGACTTTTTAACACATGATTTACAATACAATTTACACACATTTGACAAGAGACATCCCTATCAAATAATAACATTCATGCTTTCAAAGTGGCTAAATGCATTTACAATCAAAATCCCACTCAAAAAAAATCCATTCAGTCAGTTGAATACCAATCAAATTCCAATCTATCAGTCCATAACATCACCACGTAAGCCTCGCTGGCGTCTGCAACTACTTTCTCCGAGAGTCCCGCCACAAAGACGCCCTTGTTGCTCTCTCGGAGGTGGAGCACAGTGGGCGAGGGCTCCAGGAGGTCAAATATCTGCTCGTTGTAGATCTCCAGGAACGAACACTTGCACAGGAACTGCTTACCCTCGCCGTGCTAACCAACATAGCACACACTTATAATTATAACAGGCCTTAGTGTCCCAAAACTGTGCTTTTTACAATGAAGTGTTCACTGAGCTCAAAATGATATTAAAACAGGCATAGCTGAGTGTGTTCCTACTTCAATGTTAACAAAATTCAACAACGTTTGCAATGACTTTTTAAACATACCAGTCTGTTATTTAGAGAAAAATTCCATCTCGTTATCTACTTATCAATACTGGTTACTTAACACTTTAGTCCTGAATAATATAAATGATGTTCAATATGTAATTGAAATAAAGTCTCCAAAAATGCAGTTGTCTCTCTGTTGTAAAAAGTATCTTCATTAATATAGATTCCTTAAGTACATGTGAACATTAATACAAAATGCTTTGAAATTTATAAAAACTGTATCTCACCAGTACTTTTTCCCGATCTATCAGCTGATACAAGTATTCTAAACTGCGGGGTATCACGCCACGCAGCTCATGCTGAAAGTTCTCTGAAGCCATGTTTGGTCCTGCGTGAGAAAGTTTACAAGGTTCACAAAATTAACCAGTAACAATCAGAGATTGCTACTGTTTGTTATAGGTTGTCTATCCAAAGAAATGAACTCAGTGTTCTTTTTTGGTTAATTGTTTTTCTTTCTTATTCAGATTGTCAGTTCATCTCTCTATCAAGCTCTTATGAGTTGAAACGTAGCAAATATACATGCACTGTTAACAAGAGGACCAAAGGCCCTATGTCACACATCTGAGACCTGAAGGAACTAAACTGTTCTGAGCAGATTTTGCAATATTTAAATCATCAATATTTCCCTACAATCCACATAAAAGATAAAAGAAAAGAAAAAAGTAGCGGAACAAAAGAGCCACCTGAGACATCAAGGAACTGCTCTGAGCAGGTAGTGTTTACAAGGTTTCAAAATAGACACAAATAAAAATAGCAGCCAAGTTTTTAACAACTCAAAATCATTTTTAAACTTAGCACAGCTATCATAACGTAACATAGTTGAATGGTATGAGCAATGTTCATGATAAGTGGGCCACAAAACTGACTTTTTGGGCCCGTATCCACCAAAAAATTCTTAGACTTAAGTCTAAGAATAAAGAATATTCCTGAATGGCATTATTACCAGTAGTAACCTGTATATATATTCAAACACTAAATGTATTTTTCTTGGTTCTTAGTCTTCATTCAAGAATGGTTTGGTGAATACAGGCCTTGAAAGGGTTAAAAAGGTTTAACAACAGCCACATAAGGAAAACTTCCCAGCCTCTTTGAGGCATTTTTTTTTCCTTTTTTTAACCATATCTTACTCAGCAGCGATATCATAAAAACAAAGCTTCGGAGCAAGATTAATGGAAATTATACAAAAAATTGTGACTTCTAAAGTGCTCAAAAGCATTCTCTTTTATTTGACCATGTTACCTTTTTTTACCCCACATGACCCTATTTTGAACTTCGCTGAGATATCATTTGGATCAAGCTTCATTAAGAGTGGGCAATTCAATTCACCTCTCGAGTGTTCACAGGCCTTTCTTTTAAAAGGACTTGTTCACAAATGTTGGCATATTTTAAAGATTGTCATTAAATGCTTTAAATTGATAATAATAAAAAAAAAAAAAAAAAAAANTAAAAAAAAAACATCAGAACTAAAGAGCTCCAATATTAAAACAAGAATAAAAGTAAAAAAAAATAAAAGAAAACAAAGTTAACCACACCAGGGCTCGAACCACTGACCCATGGAGTAAAACCCAAGCGCCTAAACAACTCAGCCATCCGTCTTCACGTGTTTGTGTGTGTTATTCAGAGTTTATGTTCGGTTCGTCGTTAAGTCTTTAAGACTACATTATGTGCGGACTTGACCATCTGTCTTCACATGGGTTGCCATTTATTTTATACTTTGTATAACCATCCACGTGTTGTAATAAAATATAATGATAACACAAGAAATCCAAATTGTGTAATCATTTCGCGTCTGAAACACTTTATTATTTTATCAATTTCTAAAGATGATTTTTCGTAAACGAAAGTGTATATTCAGTATAAGTCTGCTGCATTAGTGCTATTTCGCACACTGAGGTACATTGTTCATTTATTTCTTGAATCTGTGACAAAAAGTTGAAAAAATCTCAGTTTTAGTGTTTTACCCTTACGGTTCTCAATATAATTCTGACTAAGTTTCATGAAGAGTCGGAAATAAAATTTGGCCTCTGGAGTTTGAACAACTTTTTCTTAAAATTTGACCAATTGATCTCTTTTTTTTACCCCAAATGACCTAGTTTTGAAAGCAGCCAAGTGTCATGAAGATTGGGCAATACATGTTGCCTCCAGTGTTAACAAGCTTCATGTTTTATTTGATCTAGTAACCAATCAATGTTTATTTAATGTTTATTAAACGCTACAGTCTGTACATGTAACATTAAAATTTTAAAATGTGTTTAAGATTACAAATTTAATTATGCTCATTTGAAAATTAAACAAAACATTTACAGCGTGCAATGTATGCAATTATAATTTGCTTTACATATTGAAATGTTTTGAAATTATGCAACAAATGAATGATTCCCACTAGGATTACACCTGGTTGCAATCATCAGTTTCCGTAAAAACTGACGGCATTCATATCTGGGAGGAGTACACTGTGGGACTGATTAGTGTGGCAGGTATAACAAAGCCAACACTGAAATTATTGATTTACATTAACACGAGTTTATTCAGACATAACGGATTCACAATTGTTTCCATCTTGAGTGCCTTATTGTGGCAATATATTGTGCACTGTGCAAACAATTAAGGGTATTGTGACAATGTTTATTAGTAACAAGAGAATTTAAGGGAAGTGGTTGCACCAAAAGCCACGTATATGTTCGAGCAGTCTTTTCCAACTGATTGATAGTGTGTTCATTTGTGATATTTTTGCTATAAGTTGTTATAAATTATTCAGTTTCTGAAAAAATTGTTAGGTAAAATTAATTTATCGGACAATTGCTTTTGTCTTGGGTTGTTTCATCTTCCAATATATTAAATTTAGCAAAAACCTTATATTTACAATATTAAGTACTATAATACTAATTGTTTAGTAGTTTGTTACCAATGTGGAGAAAACTAAATATGTTTAATGAATACAGCCAAGCAAATTACCAGCAATGATTATTACTGTGACATTTATGCAATAACTCACTTTGAACATTTTTAAATTCTGATGATTTTATTTTTTATTTTGTCCATATAAATGATGCAGGCATATTTTGTCTTGAAAAAAGTTGTGTCAAAAAATATGGAATGTTGTGCTCAGGCAAGCTTAAAAGGTGAAAGATTGGAAAATTAAAAACATCTGCATTTTTTTTAGCTTTTAACTTTCCAACAGTAAGTCCTTAAATACTTTGTCTTTTTGGTGCCAAATTAAGTTGCACTCCACAAAGAGAAATAACAAGTGCTATTTATGTTTTTTTACAAGCAATTAAATAATTAAAAAAAACAAACAACATTCTTCATGATTCTTATTATACACATACATTGAGATAACAATAAGACTTACCAAGCATCGTGAAGGTCTTGCCAGATCCTGTCTGGCCACTGAAAAACAGAAAGTTACTTGTGTGTTTCAATGCCTAAAGTCCAGCCTAGACTAGTAGTGTCATGTTATGATTCTTAGATGATCATGTAAATGCATATCAAAAGCTTAAGAAGCACCTAACTATTATATAACTATATATATAAAAAAAAATGTCATTCACAGAGAATGCAGTTGGTGGATTAATGGTCCGTGTACATACCGTCTTTTCGTTTTTCGTTTTGCAGTCGACAAAACGAAACACGAAAATAAACGCATATTAGTTCATATTCCGATTTTCTTATAACCGAAACAAATACAAAAAAACAAAGAACAAATTTACTTATTTATATCGTTTTTCGTTTTACTTATTTCACAACAAAACACGAAACGTGTTTCTCTATTCATATTTCGTTTCAATTTTAATATTTAAAAAATCAATATTTGAAAAATGAAACAAAGTGCCTGCTCTCATGTATCGTTCTTGATTTGATAAAACGATACACGGAAAACGGAAAACGAGGGGCGCTGCGCAGCTTTATTTGGGAGATAGCTTATGATTGATTTTCGTGCGAAGTTTCCTCCCTTTGATACTATTAATTTGAGAAATAAAATGTACATTATTATAGAGGAAGAATAGTCGGGTCTCGGCACAGCTCTTGTTGGCTAGTTTAATGGAAGAATGGATAGATCAACAGTAACGTTATATTATGACACCAATGGACATGACTGCTTGTGTTTCAAGTCATTGGATTTGATTTAATGTATTACATGCATTTCAATAATCATTGCACAATAAAATATCTTTGTTCAGCGTAGCTTTTCTCTTCAAGTAATTGCAATGTATTCATATCTGTTTAAGAAATGAAAAACAAAATCCACATTATTGCTAAACATATACATTCAATAAGTATGGTTAACAAGTGCACAGCCTCATGAAGCTCTGATACGACACGTGGTGTGCCGCCCTGGCTCCTACAGTTCGGGTATCTGGATGGCGGTGGTCTCTCGTACCGTGTCCACGCAGTTCTTACAACGACCCAGTGATTTGCAACAAGTTGCAAATGTACGTTGCGACACTGGTCCTGAATGTTACGCTCTATGTTGTTATAAAGTTCAGAGCAAAGGTGTTAATGCCTTATTCTATGAGTTCACGCAATGAGTTCCTTTTAAATTGTATCAGCATGATTATGTTTGGTGCTTCCTTTATAGAATATAGAAAATTTGCTTATAACAATTATAAAATGATTTGAAACTTTTTGCGAGACCACTACATTCGAATAACAGAAAAACCAACACTAAATATAGTCCATTATTTCACTTACTTTATAAGTTACATCTCTGACGTTGTAACGAATTAATTAATTTATTTCAATAACGTTTTGGTTTTGTTGTACAGATTTCTTCCAATTTTCGAAGGACTGTTAAAATGAACTGGATGTGTATAAAACGAATAAAAAATACACTATTCGACTAAGGAACGTACTTTAACAGATGATGCAAGCGAACGCGTTCATGATGGCGCGTTCTCTTCCCGGCTTACCGCCACCACCCCCTTCCCAGAAATCAGTTGGCTCAGTTGCCTCTGGACGGCCCAGGCCTTGTCCTTCATATGTTTCAGGGTATCCCGGGCCCCGTAAACCTCTCGTGTCCCGTCACGCCCTTCGCGTCTTCTGTTCAAAGAAAATATACTTGACAATTATTGAAGAACTAATCAATAAAATAAACTCTAAAACTCATATATCCTTGACTCAGCAAATCATACACGCATAGCTACCGATGTACAAGCTTTTCTTTTTCCGTTTTCTTTTCTTTTCTTGGTTGCCGTGGCGTAGTGGATATGGTATTCGCCTAGCGACTGGGAGGTCACGGGTTCGATCCTCACTTTGGGAGCGTTCTTTCGATCCCCCCCAAAGACACCAATTACTGGTTCTAGTCCCAGGAAACGGATTCAATAAGCCATATGCTTTCGATGCAATCGAGCTAAAATAAATAGGTTTTAACTAAAAGCTTTTCTTTAATAGTATTCGAATTTCATTTAAGGAGACAACCAGGGTCTAAAACGGAACATTTCAACGCGTGCAAGTTGTTCCTATAGGGGTAACGCATGATAGTCGCCTTCTTTATGTAACGTAACGTTTTAAAAGTCAAAAAAAAAGCGGCGTTATAAAATCATTGTACGGTCAATGTTTTGTTAGCATTAACTTAATATTGAGCGTTCTTTTCGGAGCACTAAATATGTTGTTTAATTAGTAATTAAATATGCACTTCAAGCGCAAAACTGTTTCATTTAAGGTGTTTGGTTATAACTCTTGTTTTAAAGCTGAAATCACTAGATATATCACCATGCAGTTGTTAAATGTAACATGTATTTGTTCTTAATCGAACAAATTGGAAATTATATATTTCACTTTACCATTCCANGAAGTGAAAACACCAAAAATAAACAACGGTTGCGATAGACACCTTTATACTGTTAGATGCGTATAATATCACTTTAAGCTGAGCAAAAAATCACTTTTTAAACGCAAAACATGCTTGACCAAAGGAAAAATATGGCTTCAATTTACAATTATTTTCTAATTAAACAGCAATGAGTGTACAAAACTACTATAACTATTTTATGCTTGTATTAGCAAGTATACTGTATACATAAATACTATATTACTATGGAGTAAAAAGTACATCTACATTGGTATAATGATACAAATTCATAACTGACAAAAAATAATAATATTTAATATATTAATTGAAAACAAATATAAAACAAGGCTTGTCACCATAGGATGACATATGCCCCCTTTTTCCACATTTTTCTAAACCTAAACGCAAAGTGTTTTTCCACATTTTTCGAAACCTAAACGCAAAGTGTGACGGAACTTTAGACGGACAGACAGACGGACAGTGTGATCACTATATGCCCACCTTCGGGGGCATAAAAATTGTCTTGATACATGTACTGCAGTATATATAAGCCAGAAGTTGTGGTTTTTGTTGTTATTTTATAATTAAATTTGGCATTACTTTTATATGATGCATTGTAAATAAACATGAATATGAGAAATATGGCATATAATTTTTAAATATGTTATCTGTGATATGATATGAAGCAGTTTAGCACTGCCCACAAGAAATGGATGAAACTGAGAAAAAATAAATTATCAATGCACTCAGACATCATTGTTATTATTTCAAAAGCCTTCACATGATCATGTTAGATAAATTAATGCATTTATAATAAATTTGATTGTGTTTGGAAACATCCTTGATAAAAACAGCATAAACCTTTATGTTAAAATGAATGGACAGTGAACATTATGAGTATTATTATTTGGGTTTTGCCATGACTTGCAAATGTTGACACTCCATACTCAAAGCCAAAATAATGTAAACAAATTGGACATTTCCAGACACTGATCTAAAATGGTGTTTTACAAATAATGTATCCTTAAAAATTTGACATGGATTTTAATTTTAGCATGACATGATAGATGGTTCCCTTGCATTTTCTCACTTGTATGTAGTAAGAAAAACAAGAAACCTACCATTGAGTTTTTTCGATTGTTCTGAAAACAAGAGACAATAGACAAAAATAGTGCTAATTAATAAAGCTGCTGTTAGCTATAGAACTTACGTATTTTATATTCCATTTGTAATAATTTAAAGTTATAGGATAACAAAATAATGAGTCTATTACATGTTTGCAAACTTACGATACAAAGTTAAATATTAATAACTGTACTGTTAATAAACTAAAAAATGTAATTAAAAAATATATAAAATGTCAAGAATAATTGTGTTGTTATTTAACATTAAAAAAAAAAAAGGATCGAGTATTAAAAAAAAAGGAAAGAGCAAATTTAGCATGCAGTATGTCAACTAAGCTGCTACGCACTCTGTGCATGACAGTTAGCGAAGAACCACATACCCATTTTATTATTCTGAGCGTCATGAGTGCGCGCAGTTTCACGATATGTGCTGAAGCGTCGCTCGCTATCAAGCTGATCAAGATTACGACGGAGATCCTCTATCTCACGCTCCTGTTGCCTAAGCATATCTGAAGTAAGTAGCAAAGATTGGTTGCTTTAGACTCAGCTGCAGACTGTTTTTTTTTTTAAACCCAAGAAAACTGTTGACCAAAAACTGCTTTTTTTCCTGCAAGAAGTAGTAAATCACAATACTGTTGGCTTATTTCTTATTGTTTATATAGTTTTATCCTTTTTAATCTTCTGTTTTCAGTCAAGTTATTTTGATATTTGTGTGTATTAAAAATAGACAACTAAGGCTAATGAATTTTCTTTTAAACAAATAAGACAAATAATTCTAATACAAAAATGTAAATATTTACAAAATTCTAATACAAAAATGTAAATATTTGCAATCGAAGAGATCTACCAATAAGTTATCATGATATTATCTAAGGAATAATGTGTCTTGATTATAATATTTCTCAATACGAACTAACTAAAATAACTATAGAACACACTGTCCTTTTCTCCTGTGCTCCTGCTATCTACTGTCCATGCATGCAAAGAAAGGCTACTAATCATTCGCAGAGGTTACATTCCACCATTGCAGAATCTTCTGTTTGTGAATGCAAAGAAATTAATGAATTAACCAGGAATGAACAAGTACAAAATCGATGATATTTATGACTGTGTACTTAATGACAATTGACAATGTGAAAACAGTCAAGAAATAGGAAATTGTCAAAAGATGTGGTGAAGTAGATTTTTTTTTTAAGAAAAAAAACTTTACTTAGAAATACCATTTTTCAAAGGAAGAGATTTTTTAAGTTGTTGCATCGTTTAATCAAAGCATTTTAACCTTAATAGTTATAACATAGAAAGTGTAATTTTAAGCTAATTTTTTTCATTTTTTAAATATTTTTTGTCTCACGTTTTCATACTAAAAAAACACAATTTATAAACATTCAAGAGTTGAGTGGGAAAATATTGTATCAGATATTCATGCAGACATATTAGCCTGATACATTAGTTTCACACTCTATTTTAACCCTTTGCATGCTGGGTAATTTGTCGTCTGCTAAAATGTCTTCTGCTTAATTTCTAAAATTAGCATTTTCTTCGATTTTTTTCAAAGAACACTATCAGAATAGCAAACAGTTTGGATCCTGATGAGACGCCACGTTCTGTGGCGTCTCATCTGGATCTAAACTGTTTGCAAAAACCTTCAAAATCCGGTTCCAGCGCTCAAAGGGTTAACGTTGGGTCACTTAACTTCTCTTTCTGTTGCATAAACAAAAAAAGCAAACGAACAAAATAAAAACAACAACAAAAACTCATTGATATCAAAGTCACTACTGCTCTAATGTCTGGGTATGCACAGGTGAAGAGCTAAAAGTACCTAATGGGAAGATATCAAGACACAAAACAAAGGACCAACAACAAGTCTCTGTGAAGATGGAGCTGACAAGAACAGTTTTATGTGTCGTTACCATGGTTACGTTGTCCAAAACTATCCGAATACGAAGTTTTAACAGGCATGGTAGCAGCCCTTCCAAATCCTATGGAAAATGTCAGTAACGTAATACATTTCAGTAATCAGAAAGTCCTAATATTATGCATGTCGTGCTATCCATACCACAGCAACAATAATAACGGAACAAAATGAATTGTGAATAAAAATATTATTACTTTAGTATGTTTTGTCTAGCATGAACTTCCAGATGGTTTAGTAGCTATATACCAAATAAACAATAATAAATAAATATGTTATTGTAAGTAATAATATTGTTATATAATAATGTTAATTGTTCATATAAAACCTTCCAGATTGTTAAGTAGCTATATTTCTAATACTGTGTGTTATGAAACATGTCTTTTCAATAAATTGTTTTCTTTTCTTTTTCAAATAAATTCATTATTATGGGCTGGCGAGTGTATATTGGTGCTTTCTTTTTTATTTCAATAACATTAATGTTTTTATTAGCATTTCAGGTTGAAAAGTCATTGACTTGTTATTAAGAAATACCCCACGACTGCCAGATTTATACATGACTTTGTACATCATTGTGAACAACCCTTGCCACAGTTTAGGCTTCACAAACCAACATACCAATCAATACTGGTTTTAATGTTCAGTTGAATACATTTCTGCATACATTAAAATGTATTTTATGAATACAGAATGCTCTGAATTCAAACTGTATGTTCACCTAACGACATTTGAGCTGTTCAAACGAATAATCTGCCTGTGATACATGTGTAATGACATACTGACCAAATACTTTTTAATTTGTACCGAACAAATAATCACCAAATGAATTCAATGGTAAGTTTGAAATCTTTAAAAACAACTCAAGGTTCAAAGTCTTATTTTTCGTGTTCAGTTTGGGTCATTTTGAAGCAAAGAGGCATTGGTCAGTGTATTTGGAATTTTAATACACAATCAAATGAATTAATATCTAAAATTTCAAAAGCAATTTTATTTTGTCTACTATATATGACACAAGAATGTTATGATATGCATGCAGTTATTAGCAACAACACCATAAGTGTACTGTTTAACATGGTTAATAATGTTTATACAAATTATACATGTCAATACCCTACCCCAGTGTCCCATACATGCAATTTTATTAAAGTTGAAAAAAAAAGGATTGTTAATGATCCCTTACTTGTAGTTTATAAAAAAAACATGTTCCCAAAATTGGAATCATTTCATTTGTTTCTATTTAATATTTTCATGTTTTTATTATGCTTATTTTGTTATAAGGCCTTTTTTTTTTAAGAAAATTATTTCTTTTATTATTATTTGTTTTCCATTTCGCTTTAAAAAACAACAACTTCACACTATGTCCAAGAAAAAGCATTATTACTTCGGAAACAGAAGTAAGTTTTTATATTGAACTTCTAGAACCAGTTTTAAAAAGTCTCCATATATTACTTGAGAAAGCTTTCAGATCAAAACTACTAAAATTTAATATACGATAAGTAAGTTCATAAAAAATACAAAATTACCAGAAATGTGTCATGTTTTGAGGTTATCATCCCTTTGATTATAATATAAATACATAATTATAATTATAAAATTATAACATTTATTGAACAAGCATGCATTTAGTCAAACATGATAGGAGTTCTTGGTTAGCTTTAAAGGACCAGATGCAACTGTATATATTACCATGGCTACGCATTTCTCTTTTCATATGGTGCTCTTCCAAAGCCTGTTCTATGTCAGATTTTTGATCTACATAAATTATAATGTTTTAAAAAGTTGGTATCAGTAATTGTTTACAAACAAATGCTTCTTAACTTGAGTATTAAAGATATATAACCCTAATTGCTAATGTTATATTTCCCACTTTATTTTTCTTTATTTCACATTAAGATTTCCATAAAACATAAATATGAAGAACATTATTGAACACAATTGAAAATTATAGAATTTCGAAAGAAAGGAATTTTTCTTCAGATGGTAAACATTAAGTCCAATTTTAAACACCAATTATTAACGACCATATAATTTTTCAATGTTTTAATTGCCTTGTCTTAATACTGAAAATATATTTTAACACATTAACCCGTACTTTTACAGTCACAACCTAAGAAACAATCGGTCAATTATTTAAACATTAAAATACCACACAAGGATTTAATTAAAGCACATACCTGCATTCTCATAAAGAACCATATTTATGATTTAAATTACGCTCCTTTTAAATTCAATACACAAAGAGCAATACAAAATCCTTTCTCCAAATATCCACCAGTTCTTCAACTAATATTTTTTAACACTGACACTGCAGCCTTCTATATTCAGTGGGTAAACGTTCACCTAGGATTTCAAATGTTTTGTAAATATTTTGTGTTCAAACACGAGCATGTTCTGACATATTTACTCCCTCTAATCTTCGGCTCCTATATATTGCAAATATCCAATAAGCTGATAATACTTGCGGTAATCAAACTATAGTGAAAAGGGAAAGCATTAAACAGGCACGCTGTCTGGAGTGTTTGCCCTGGGAATTAAAAATAGCCATTCATTTTAAGCATGTGTTTGTGGCTAAATGATATTAAAACTGTCACCGTTGTCACTAACATTCTTTTGAATGTGTTAAATACAATACACAAACCTTCTGATTGATCTTTTATGTAACAATAGCAGAAAAATCCAAATGAAACAAATAATTTATCAGGCTTAAATAATTGTTTTTCAGAGACTAATCTTCAAAAGAGAATTCTAAATACTAATACAACTAAACAAATAAATTAGTAAGGAAACAATACAAACTGTCAATCATTTATTAATACTTCTAATATACTATTAATCATAAACATGTTTTGTTGGACTAANCGTATGGAAAGGCCTTGTCCATATACACATGCATACCAAATATGAAGGTTATATCTCAAGGGTCATAGAAGTTATGATCATTTTTTGAAACCTAAACGCAAAGTGTGACGGAATTTCAGAATGACGGACAGACGGACATTGCGATCACTATATGCCACCCTACCGGGGGCATACAAAAGTAAATTCCCACAATCCGTAGAAGAGTAAAAATGATATCCAAGACCCTTAATACCTTTCTCATTAACGTAATTGTCATGCATTTAATCAGGATAGTTAAATGACCTGTGTATTGAATGTGACATTGAACAGTTGCAAATGTATAAGAAGAATGAAAGAATTGCTAAAAATGCTGGCTTTAAACAAACCGGGCTGGCAGGTTATTATCTCAGGGTGATAGTGATATCAGCTAAAATGTTAAACCCTGTAACTCTTTCAGTGCTGGAACAGGATTTTGAAGGCCTTTGCAAACAGTTTGGATCCAGATGAGACGCCACAGAACGTGGCGTCTCATCAGGATCCAAACTGTTTGCTATTCTGATAGTATTCTTTGAAAAAAAAATCGAAGAAAATGCTAATTTTAGAAAATCATCAGACGAAATATTAGCAGGCGACAAATTTCCCAGCATGCAAAGTGTTTACTGGAGTGGTGATTCTTGCATCTGATGAGAGGAGGAAAATGCTTTTAAGGCTTCAATAAAAAATCTTGCAAAGTTAAGAAATATATTAAATTACCTTGGAATTTAAATTTGGGCATCAAGTCCTTGATTAGTTCATTGTTGAAATGTTACCTGGGTTGATGCGATATTGGCGACGAAGTCAAATGTGAAGGTTTGTGGTTTTTTTTCCTTGTTTAGTATAAGCTGGGTACCGCTGTCGGCAACGTCAACAACACAAGAGTACCCTGGCTCTTCACCACTCGGGGGTCGTACCCGAACAAACACCTGAATGTTGTTCTCCCTAAAACATAACAGAATTGTAGGGCATAATTTGGGAAGTTGTTACCCATAATTATGGTATGAAATTTGAAGAGTTATGAATTTTTACTTCAAATCAATGTTGTTCTTAATTTCAGTTTATAAACTTTTAAAAAAAGATAAACTTCAAATTGGATGTTTATACTTTTTTTTTAGAAATTAATATCAACTAAAAAAATGTATTCATCTCTTTTCTTTTTCTACTAAATTCCTGCCATTTCTATACGTTCAAGCGACCCAAGATTAGGAAATAAAAGAAACATTTTCAGAAAACTAGTGTAAGCTACCTTAATTTTGCAATTGTAACGCAATTTTGAGAATTGTTTTTTTTTTTCTAATTTTGGAATTTACAATTTTGTGCTAGAATTTTTTTTAATTTGTATTAAGTTTGGGATGAGTGATATATATTAAATGAATGTTTATGGGGGCTAACTTTTGTTAAGTTTAGTTGCAGCTTAAAGCCGCGATTTTAGTGTTTTGAAAAAGGCTCTATAAGTTTTGCTGAAATGTCAATTCTCTACTCATCAAAATAAAAACACTTCCAAACATTGCAATTAATTAAGAAAATGTCAATTTTCAATATATTTATATGTAATCTATACCCAAGGGGAAAACTTTACTACTGTGAGAAACATCTAGTTTCGAAAACTGCTTCGCTTATGCACAACATAAGACACATGACATTGCTTTATTTATAATTGTATGTATTAAAGACGATAGACTTATGTATAAGTCTAAATAAACTGTCTGTTCATATCATTGAAATTCAACATAAACATATAGAATATAATAGAATAACTTTATTTAGCCAATCAATGGTCATACAGTTTGACATATATAACATTAAATCTTTTGAATTCCAAGAATACCTTAACCTTGTTAACATTTAAAAAATTCACATTTGTATAACAAAATTACGTGTGTCATCACATAGATTACATACTGAATCAGGTCGATGGAGTAAACCAGTAGTTACACCAGTTGAAAATAGAACATGCTTCAGCTGTGAAAAACTTGAAGATGAATACCATTTTATTATGGAATGCGATTTATATAAAGATTTACGAGATAAATTTATACCAAAGTTTTTTCGCACAAGACCAAGTATGCAGAAGTTCATACAATTACTTGAAAAAAACAAACAGAAAAGTACTTAGATACGTTGGCAATTATATATTCTATTCTTGTGAGTTGAGAAAACAGTACTTATATCAATAACATGCTTAATCACATACTACGGATACACTTTTAACACATGTTTATCTGTTTAATAAGTTTGTTGAAATATCTCCACTTTCTACTTATTAGTTTATATCTTACTTTTGTCATCCTGTTTTTATATATTGAAACGTCTTTTGCACTTTCTCCACCTATATGTTTATTATCATATACTTTGTATACGCTGTTTTGTAATTTTTGTTTGTAAATATGTTGTCCTCATGGTTCTTTTGACCATTTGGAACTTGTAAAAACAAACTATCATGCTATAAAAAAACATGTTTAATAAGTTTGTTGTAAAAGATCTCCCCTCTTTTACTTATAAGTTTATATCTACCATTTTCAATCTTGCTCTCATATGTTGTAACGTTTTTTGTTTTTGTTTTCTCTTTTTGCATCTCCCCATATATGTTTATTATCATATACTTTGAGTTCGCTGTCTTGCCATTTGTTGCTTGTAAATATGTTGTCCTTATGGGTCTTTGAACCTTTTGGAACTTGTGAAATAAACTTTTAAACTAAACTATCAAACTATAATCACAAATATAAAAACATAAAGCAAGTATATATATTTACTTCCAAGTGTCAACCTATATTTTCATTAATATATTTTGTTTGCAATTTTTATACTATGCTTATGACAGTATTTTATACTATAAACAATTTTTAAACAATTCGTAACACATGCGAAATTCAAGACTTACTTATTTATTCTGTGTAGTTTGAACTGATGTAGATCAAGCTGTATGGGGAAATGGGGAAGGTTTAAAAAGGAAACAATCCGTATATAGTCAGCCAGATACCGAATACATGTAGCTGCATTGGCGCATAACAAATACAAAAGCTTGATCCTTCTTTTCCTCGTTTTTCTGCTGTTTTGTTGATTTTACCGTTTACAATATACCAATACACGTGCAATCATCACACTGATATGAAATCACCGACCATATCCATCTAAAGTGTTTTGTTCTTTGGGATACATGCGTTACTTTATGAATTCTAGTCCTAAGTATACACGTTTTGTTGACTAGGACTTCTTCAACACTGTTTCGACCAGTGATTGCGTAATTAATCAATCAATGAAGGTCGTTTACCCCTTGTTTATTATCCCGCGCTGAAGGCGGATGGATATAGGCTTGGCATTGTCCGTCCGTCTGTCTGTCTGTCTGTCTGTCTGTCTGTCTGTCTGTCTGTCTGTCTGTCTGTCTGTCTGTCTGTCTGTCATTCCATTTGTCACAAAACTTTTCGGGGCTATATATCGGAAGCTATATGAGATATCAACACGAAACTTCATGGGTGTATACATTACAATGAGGAAAAGTGCCATACACGAGAATCATAACCATACACTTTCTTAAATATCCGTAAGAGTTAATGCCCTTTGTTTTTTTGTATGATGTAGCTTTTTAGGGCTATATCTCAGATACGATATGAGACTTCAACATGAAACTTCATGCGTGTATTGAAAGCAATGAGGAGAAGTGTCATACTTAAGAACAATAACCATTTACTTTCTTTGATAAGAGTTATTGCGCAGCCACGAGTGAAAATATTATTTTTCTATGATCACGAGTGAAATAACAAACGATCTTACACTGACATGAACAAATTTTCTGTTTCTTTTATGCGTCTTTTTCAAGAAAATAATTAATTATAATTTCCCTTTTGCTGAAAAGAGACCCTCTCTCCCGTGGCGTGCCTCAATACACTGAAATGACGTCATTTTTGACGTCATTTGTTGACGAAATGAAGTCATTATTCCAGAGAAATTCTTCAGTTAAACTCTTTTACAATGTAAATAAACGTTTAAAAAAAAGCATAAAATTAAAAGAAAATATGTTGGATTCGGTGGATAATCGATTTTATTTTACTCGTGATCATAGAAAAACATATAAACAAGGATATAAACAAGGGAAGTAAATCTTGATATGATAATCTAAAAATAGAAAAAGAAATTCCGAAAATTTGTTCTTTTCACCGGTGAAAAGAACAATTTTGTTCTTTTCACTGCTGTTATTTCACTGCAGAAATGTCATATTTTATCATTAGGTATAAAAGAAATGGCTATATTACATGGGAAACAGGGTATGGCATGTGAAAAAGAGTTATATTGAATTCACAAATCTTGAAAATTTATTTTTCCGAAAATGTCCAGGAAAAGTTCTGGCATTGAAAAACAAATACTGAATGGCCAACCAAGTGATTACAATATGTGTGTTTTTATATATATATTTATATTTAACTTGACCATTTACATCAGAGAAATACAGAACACAGTAATCTACCGGAATCTACTGGAAAATATTGCAAGAACAACTAAATGTATTATTATTTACATTCTTTACATATCCTTCTTTCCTATAGTCCCATCCATTCGGCAACCCCATAGTTTTGGCAATTGAAATATTTCTAATAAAACTTGAGTTATTTATCCTTATTTAGAAAATTCTATCACTTCACATAGATATTGTATTTTGTTAAAAACATGTGAATATTAGATTTTGTTGTGGAAAAATTAAATTTAGGTAAATATTTTGCAAAATTTTAACAAATGCTGTGTACATGTCAATAATTCTGAAAATATTCTTTTGTTAACAGTATGTTTATGTGTATTAGTCTATACGAATATTTATTTAATGATTTATATCAAAATTACTTCAAAAGTTTAATTTTCGTCTATATAATTTATGACTGAATAGATTGATGGGAAAGATACTTACACATCAGGGTTTCTAGGGTGCCTTCCTAGAAGGAACCAGTTACTAAGAAAATACCTCCTTTTAATTTTTTTGCCATAATTTTGTGGTGAAGATATAAACTGTTTAATTTAAAGTTTGACGTGTGTTGTAAATCTTTTTATTCATTAGAAAACGCCATTTTACCTCTTTAAGTGGCCGAATATACAAGAAAAGAGATAAACCAGATAACGTATCACAACTCATAACTAATATTGTACAGTTTATACATTGAAGGAGGTAGCTGTAGAAATATTACAGAGAACATTGAATATTAAAAAAAATGTTTCATCAATTGTATAGAAATTAAAAATCCTTTTTGTTACCTAACCATTTGTATTAAGAATTAAGAAAAATATGTTTTTAACACACATTGGTCTACAACAACAAAATGTAACTGCTCGATATTGTGTTATACAATTAATTATATTATTATTACTATTGCAATATTCATGTTGATGTGCTTTGAAAACAGTCACTTGAATTGACTCTTGAATGACATAATAGCTGTTAACTTCTCTAAAATTGTTTAACATTATTTGAATTTCTGAACGACGATTTTCAAAGTTGATTATACAAAGAAAAAAACGTACTGTTTTCATAAATGTTAGTGTTACTCTTTATTATGTATCGTACTAACCATTTTAAATAACCGCCATTTCGGCATTTGAATCTTGACAATTATTGTTTATGTAGAACAGGCAAATAATTCAATAAATAAACTATATTGACAGTATAATACGTAATACATACCTGCCTGCATTGGTAATACATGTATGAAGTCAAGCACTAAGGGTTTTCTATTGTAATTTTAGGGAAAAACAAGGTATATTAAAAACATTGTTAACACAATATGTGGACCAGCAACATGTGCATTTCAATGGAAATTACCCTAATACAACTTTAAGGAAACAAACGTATGTGTGAACAGTAGTTCCAAAAAAAATGAAAGGTAGTTCCAAAAAGATTTGGTATTGCCTTTTGAATCATGTGTTATTGAGAGAAACGATTATGTGCTAAAATTATATGAATGTATATTAAATAAAATAATAATGATGTATAATAGAAAATAATCATGAAATATTAAATTATAGCGTTTGACGACGATCTGCGCATGCCCATATGCCTGAATTATGGTAAAAACACAAAAATATTTCCTTTATTCGAGGGCTGTGTATTATGAAGGTAAAGGTGAGGCCGAACGCGAGTTCGGTCTGAAAAAGTCTCAATCCTGGCCACTTTACACCTGAGTTTGTCTACGGACTGGTTTAAATATCCAAAACCTATGTTTTATTTGTGTTAAATGCCTTATTGTGAATGAGTTCTAAACGACGCGGCTTGTAATTCAACCTGTATGAGTAATAAGGAGAATCTTGAACTAGCCATTTCGTTAGGGCTATAGCATCGCGTACTGACATAAATTGAGACGCAGAAATGGAAGAACGAACTCAATAGGGTTTCTGGCGCATATGCGTGGTCGTGGGGTACTGCTGATACACTAAGGGACATGATTTGTTGGCTAAGGCTAAGTTTGCTTGACTTTGAAAACTATAAGATATTCTCTCGCAATGTTTATGGTCCCAAAAAAGGGTCTTTGTTTGTGTGTGAGCCAAGTGCAGAAGCTTACGCACTCTCGCCGCAAATAAGGCGTGCGAGCTGGATGTCCTTTGGCATGATGGTGACACGCTTGGCGTGGATGGCGCACACGTTGTTGCCCTCGAAAAGGCTGACCAGGTAAACCTCGCTGGGCTTTGGAGAGCCATGACAGCGGAGCTCTGGAATCGGAGGTCAGTCATGAAGCCATGAGCGATTTAACGAACCTGGTACCATAATGGCAATTTGCTGATGAGGACCTCGGTGCTCTTCTGGTATCACTAAGGGCGACGGTTCCGGGCCTGTATATGTGAGGCTTCTTGACACCGCCTGTTGCTGGTGCAATGTTGCGAGCGGCATTGGTAGCCAGCTGTTTGCTTGGAGCCTTTCCACATTAAACCGTCATCGGCGCCATATTTTATAA
Organism: Dreissena rostriformis; assembly: GCA_007657795.1. Classification (NCBI taxonomy): domain Eukaryota; kingdom Metazoa; phylum Mollusca; class Bivalvia; order Myida; family Dreissenidae; genus Dreissena; species Dreissena rostriformis. The sequence continues at coordinate 47,896 of VMBQ01002624.1, forward strand.
TGATAGCGGTTGTCTCGTTGCTGGCTTATGACTTATGACGTCATAGTGAATTCATCGCTCCGTTACCATGTAATGGGATCGCATGTCTCGACTGTCATTCGACGGGTCTCGGTAGGCTCTACACACTTACCTCGTCATCGACCTTCCCAGTGACGTCATTGACGTAACAAATGACGTCAGAGTTGAACTTATGTGGTCACCGGTACGGCCATTTGATGTCCTTTTACCGACCGACGTCATTCGACACTCTACCAACGTGCCAAAGTTTGCGACTGTATTCAAAAACATTTGCTAGCGGCGCCCGGTTAAGCGCTTACGTGTAAACGCCCATAGTGACGTCATCGCTCCGTTATCTTATAATGGGAGCGCATGTGTCGATGCTGGAGAAAAATTATTAGTGTGCGAAAGATGAAACTTGGCACACTTGTTAAGCTCAACGTGCCAAGCATGTCTGAAGTGTCGCCGACCCTCACTGCGACGTCATTTACGTTAAAAAGGACGTCGAAGTTGAAACTAAAGACGCCGGCGGAACGGCCATATGACGTCCTATTACACTTGACTGACGTCATTCGACGGGTCTCGGTGAACTCTACACACGTGCCTCGTCGCCGACCCTCCCATTGGCGTCATTGACGTTTGAAATGACGTCAAAGTTGAACCCTATGTTGTCACTGGCATGGCCATTTGATGTCCGTAAACGACCGGACCGACGCCATTCGACGCGAATCGGCGTGCTTTACTTACGTGCTAAATTTCTCGACTTCAATGGCGTTTGCGAGTGGCGTTTGGTTAAGCGCTTACGTGTTAACTCCAATAGTGACGTCATCGCTCCGTTACCGTGTAGTGGGAGTGCATGTCTCGAAGCTGGAGGCAAAGTATTAGTGCGCGGGCGATGCAACTTGGCACACTTGTTTGGCTCAACGTGCCAATCATGTCTTAAGTGTCGCCGACCCTCCCGGTGACGTCGTTCACGGTATAATTGGCGCCAAAGTTGAACTTAATGTCGAAGGAAGCGCGGTCACTTGACTTCCGGTAACGATCAAACCGACGCCATCCGACGCGTCTTGGCGAGCGCTACAAACGTGGAATGTTTCGCGACCATAATCCAGCGAGGTCACTTGACTTCCGTAAACGTACGGACCGACGCCATCCGACGCGTCTTGAAGAGAGCGCTACAAACGTGGAAAGTTTCGGGACTTAAGTCCGAGGCGTTTGGGAGCGGCGCCCGGTGAATAGTCCCGTTACCTTATACAGGGAGTGCGTATCGCCATGCCGGACGTATAGTATACGTTCCCGAGCGATAGAACTTGGCACACTTGTTTGCCCCAATGAGCCAAGCATGCCTTAAGTGACGCCGCCCCCGCCGGTGACGTCGTTTCCGGTATAATGGCGTCAAAGTTGAAACTTCTGACGTCACTGGTTCGGCCATGTGATGTGCCATCACAGCCGGACTGACCTCTTTCGACGAGCCTCGGTGGGCTGTATACACGCGTCACTTCGCCGACCCTCCCGGTGACGGCGTTTCCGATCAAATTTGCGCCAAATTTGAACTTAACGTCGCAGGAAGCGCACTCACCTGACTTCAGGTAACGACCGGACCGACGCCATCCGACGCGTCTCGGCGAGCGCTACAAACGTGGAAAGTTTCGCGACTATAGTCCGAGGCTTTTGGGAGCGGCGCCCAGTGAATCACTCAAAACTTGTAACGTGTAAACGCCCATAGGTACGTCATTAGACGTGACACTTGTGTACAGCCCACCGAGAACCGTCGAATAAGGTCAGTCTTTATTCAGAGAGCGCGTATCGCCATGCCGGAGGCAAAGTTTACGTACCCGAGCGATGAAACTTGGCACACTTGTTTGCCCTTATGAGCGAAGCATTCCTGATCTGACGCCGCCTTCGCCGGTGACGTCGTTTTTAGTCAAAATGGCGTCAAAGTTGAAACTTCTGACGTCGCTGGTACGGCCATGTGATGTGCCATCACGGCCGGACTGACCTCATTTGACGGGTCTCGTTGGGCTGTATACACGTGACACGTCGCTTACCCTCCCGATGTCGTCGTTTCCGGTCAAATTGGCGCCAAAATTGAACTTAATGGCGCAGGACGCGCGGTCACATGACTTCCGGTAACGACAGGACCGACGCCATCCAACGCGCCTCGGTGAGCGCTAGAAACGTGGAAAGTTTGTCGACTATAGTCCGAGGTGTTTGGGAGCGGCGCCCGGTGAAGCACTCAAAACTTGTAACTTGTAAACGCCCATAGCTACTTGTTTGCCCTAAAGAGCCAATCATGCTTGAAGTGACACTGCCCCCGCCGGTGACATCGTTTCCGGTTAAAATGGTGTGAAAGTTGAAACTTCTGACGTCACTGGTACGGCTATGTGACGTTCCATCACGGCCGGACTGACCTCATTCGACGGGCCTTTGGGATCTCGTTGGGCTGTACACACGGGTCACGTCGCCAACCCTCCCAGTGACGTCGTTTCCGGTCAAATTGGCGCCAGAGTTGAAGTCAGTCACTTGACTTCCGGTAACGACCGGACCGACGCCATCCGACGCTTCTCGGCGAGCGCTGCAAACGTGGAATGTTTCGCGACTTTTAAGTCCGAGGCGTTTGGGAGCGGCGGCCGGTGAAGCACTCAAAACGTGTAACGTGTAAACGCCCATAGCCACGCTATAGCCCCGTTACCTTATACAGGGAGCACGTATCGCCATGCCGGAGGCAAAGTATACGTTACCGAGCGATTAAACTTGGCAAACTTGTTTGCCCCAATGAGCCAAGCATGCCTGAAGTGACGCCGCCCCCGCCGGTGACGTCGTTTACGGTCAAAATGGCGTCAAAGTTGAAACTTCTGACGTCACTGGTATGGCCATGTGATGTGCCATCACGGCCGGACTGACCTCATTTGAAGGGCCTTTGTGAGCTGTACATTCGCGTCACTTTGCCGACCCTCCCAATGACGTCGTTTCCGGTCTAATTGGCGCCAAATTTGAACTTAATGTCGAAGGAAACGCGTTTACTGGACTTCCGGTAACAAACGGACCGACGCCATTCGGCGCGTCTGGACGAGCGCAGCAAACGTGGAAAGTTTCGCGACGTGGGAGCGGCGCCCGTGGATCACTCAAAACGTGTAACGTGTAAACGCCCATAGCTACGTCATAGCCCCGTTACCTTATACAGAGAGCGCGTATCACCATGCCGGGGGCAAAGTATACGTTCCCGAGCGATGTAACTTAGCACACTTGTTTGCCCCAATGAGCCAGGCATGCTTTAATAGACGACGCCCCAGACGGTGACGTCGTTTCCGGTCAAAATGGCGTCACATTTGAAACTTCTGACGTCACTGGTACGGCCATGTGACGTACCATCACGGCCGGACTGACCTCATTCGACGGGTCTCGGTAGGCTGTACACACGTGTCATGTCGCCTACCCTCTCGGTGACGTCGTTTCCGGTCAAATTGGTGCCAAAATTGAACATAATGTCGCAGGAAGCGCGGTCACTTGACTTCCGTAAACGAACGGACCGACGCCATCCGACGCCATCCGACGCGTCTTCAAGAGAGCGCTTCAAACGTGGAAAGTTTGTAGACTATAGTCCGAGGCGTTTGGGAGCGGCGCCCGGTGAAGCAACCAAAACTTGTAACTTGTAAACGCCCATAGCTACGTCATAGCCCCGTTACCTAATACAGGGAGCGCGTATCGCCATGCCGGACGCAAAGTATACGTTCCCGAGCGATGAAACTTGGCACACTTGTTTGCCCTAAAGAGCCAAGCATGCCTTAAGTGACACCGCCCCCGCCGGTGACTTTGTTTCCGGTCAAAATGGCGTCACATTTGAAACTTATGACGTCACTGGTACGGCCATGTGATGTGCCATCACGGCCGGACTGACCTCATTCGACGAGCCTCGGTGGGCTGTATACACGCGTCACTTCGCCGACCCTCCTGGTGACGGCGTTTCCGGTCAAATTGGCGCCAAATTTGACCTTAATGTCGCAAGAAGCGCAGTCACTTGACTTCCGGTAACGACCAAACCGACGCCATCCGACGCGTCACGGCGAGCGCTACAAACGTGGAAAGTTTTGCGACTATAGTCTGAGGCGTTTGGGAGCGTTGCCCGGTGAATCACTCAAAACTTGTAACGTGTAAACGCCCATAGCTACGTCATTAGACGTGACACGTGTGTACAGCCCACCTAGAACCGTCGAATGAGGTCAGTCCTTATATAGAGAGCGCGTATCGCCATGCCGGAGGCAAAGTATACGTACCCGAGCGATGAAACTTGGCACACTTGTTTGCCCTTATGAGCCAAGCATGCCTGAAGTGACACCGCCCCCACCGGTGACATCGTTTCCGGTTAAAATGGTGTGAAAGTTGAAACTTCTGACGTCACTGGTACGGCTATGTGACGTGCCATCACGGCCGGACTGACCTCATTCGACGGATCTCTTTGGGCTGTACACACGTATCACGTCGCCAACCCTCCCGTTGACGTCGTTCCCGGTCATATTGGCGCAAAAGTTGAAGTCAATGTCGCAGGAAGCGCAGTCACTTGACTTCCGGTAACGACCGGACCGACGCCATCCAACGCTTCTTGGCGAGCGCTGCAAACGTGGAATGTTTCGCGACTTTTAAGTCCGAGGCGTTTGGGAGCGGCGGCCGGTGAAGCACTCAAAACGTGTAACGTGTACACGCCCATAGCCACGCTATAGCCCCGTTACCTTATACAGGGAGGGGAGCACGTATCGCCATGCCGGAGGCAAAGTATACGTTACCGAGCGATGAAACTTGGCAAACGTGTTTGCCCCAATGAGCCAAGCAGGCCTGAAGTGACGCCGCCCCCGCCGGTGACGTCGTTTACGGTCAAAATGGCGTCAAAATAAAAACCTCTGACGTCACTGGTATGGTCATGTGACGTGCCATCACGGCCGGACTGACCTAATTCGACGGCTTTCGGTGGGCTGTACACACTTGTCACGTCGCCGACCCTCCCAGTGACGTCGTTTCCGGTGAAATTGGTGCCAAAGTTGAACTTAATGTCGCAGGAAGCGCGGTCACTTGACTTTCGGTAACAACCGGACCGACGCAATCCGACGCCATCCGACGCGTCTCGGCGAGTACTACAAACGTGGAAAGTTTCGCGACAATAGTCTGAGGCGTTTGGGAGCGGCGCCCGGTGAAGCACTTTAAACGTGTATTGTTAAAACGCCCATAGCTACGTCATAGTCCCGTAACCTTATACAGGGAGCGTGTATCGCCATGCCGGAGGCAAGGTATACGTTCCCGAGCGATGGAATTGGCACATTTGTTTGCCCCAATGAGCAAAGCATGCCTGAAGTGACGCCGCCCCCGCAAGTGACGTCGTTTCCGGTCAAAATGTCGTCAAAGTTGAAACTTCTGACGTCACTGGTACGGCCATGTGACGTGTCATCACGGCCGGACTGACCTCATTGGACGGGTCTCGGTGGGCTGTACACACGTGTCACGTCGCCGACCCTCCCGGTGACGTCGTTTCCGGTCAAAGTGGCGCCAAAGTTGAAGTGAATGTCGCAGGAAACGCGGTCATTTGGATTCCGGTAACAACCTGACCCACGCCATCCGACGCGTCTCGGCGAGCGCTCCAAACGTGGAAAGTTTCGCGACTATAGGCCGAGGCGTTTGGGAGCGGCGACCGGTGAAGCACTCAAAACGTGTTACGTGTAAACGCCCATAGCTACCTAAAAGTCCGTTACCTTAGACATGAAGCGCGTATCGCCATGCCGGAGACAAAGTATACGTTCCCGAGCGATGAAACTTCGCACACTTATGTGTTCTAATGAGCCATGCCTGAAGTGACGTCGTTTCCTGTCAAAATGGCGTCAAAGTTGAAATTTCTGACGTCACTGGTATGGCCATGTGACGTGCCATCACGGCCGGACTGACCTCATTCAACGGGCCTCGATGGGCTGTACACACGTGAAACGTCGCCGACCGGGTAACGTCGTTTCCGGTCAAATTTGCGCCAAAATTGAACTTTATGTCGCAGGAGGCGCGGTCACTTGACTTCCAGCAACGACCGGACTGACGCAATCCGACGCGTATTGGCGAGCGCTACAAACGTGGAAAGTTTCGCGACTCAAGTACAAGGCGTTTGGGAGTGGGCCCAGTGAAGCACTCAAAGCGCGTAACGTGTAAACGCCCATATCTACGTCATAGTCCCGTTACCTTATACAGGGATCGCGTATCGCCATGCCGGAGGCAAAGTATAAGTTCCCGAGCGATGAAACTTGAAACACTAGTTTGCCCCAATGAGCCAAGCATGCCTGAAGTGACGCCGCCCCCGCCGTTGACGTCGTTTCCGGTCGAAATGGCGTCAAAGTTGTAACTTCTGACGTCACTGGTACGGTCATGTATCATGCCAAAGGACATCTTTCTGGCACGTCTTATTCGCGGCAAGAGTACATAAACTTTTGTTCTTGGCTCATACATCAACAAAGGCCCATTTTTGGGCCACATAAACATTGTGAGAGAATATCTTTCAGTTGTCAAAGTCAAGCATACTTAGCCTTAGCCAACAAATCATGTCCCTTAGTGTATCAGCAGTGCCCCAAGACCACACATATGCGCCAGAAACCCTATTGAGTTCGTTCTTCCATTTCTGCGTCTCAATTTATGTCAGTACGCGATGCTATGGCCCTAACGAAATGGCTAGTTCAAGATTCTCCTTATTACTCATACAGGTTGAATTACAAGCCGCGTCGTTTAGAACTCATTCACAATAAGGCATTTAACACAAATAAAAGATAGGTTTTGGATATCGAAACCAGCCCGGTGACTCAGGTGTAAAGTGGCCAGGGTTGAGACTTTTTCCGACCAAAATCGCGTTCGGCCTCAACTTAACCTTCATGATACAAGCCCTCAAATAAAGGAAATATGTTAGTTTTTTTTCTCCATAATTCAGGCATATGCGCATGCGCAGATCATCGTTATACACTATATTTTAATATGTCATGACTATTTTCTATTATACACTTCGAGACTTTTCTAACGCATCACTTAATCAAATCAATACAGCTCCCTTATTTCTGAACGGATTGTGTTGAAATTTGGACCAAGAATAATTCAACGCATATCTGATTATTGCTTAAAATTTAATAAAAATAGAAAAACATCAAAATATAAAACTTAACAAATAAAAAAAAAGTCACTTCAAAAGTCAAATTCGCAAACTCGTACAACGTTAAATAATAACAATGTGAAAAGTAAAACTGACACGTCTTAATAACTGACCGGCTTGCAACAAACCGATTGAGCCGTTACGCTTCTGAATATTCATACGAGCCATATGTGTTTTTCTTTAATAAATGTTATATTTTTCTTTTTTAAAAACTCACCTAGAATGATGAAATTTAAATTAAATGGGAATAACATGTATATAGTGTTTTACTACACTTGGTGACTTTTTTAACGCAAAACTTACACATCTCAGTAATGAGTAAATATTTTTATTTAAAATTGCACATGTGATCATTTTACTACATTATGTGCAAGCTAACGATACAATCATTCATCCGTGACGATCGGACGCTTAAGCAAGCGGGGAAGGTAGCTTGCAAAATGCAAATGCTACTGACTATTCATACCAGCTATATTGTTTTGTAAATTAATTTTATGTTTTTCTGGTGTAAAAACCCACGTAAAATAATTAAATTGAAATAAAACTAGAATAATATCGCGTTTCACCATTTCCACGTGCAAAAATATGGAAGCACACGTAGGTGCCTAGGTGAGAAACAGCTGTACGAACCAATGTGCTTACCGAAAAGCTGAAACTTAAAATATGTCATGAATTATAGTTTTGCAAAACACCCCAAATAATCCACACATTCCCGATTTATTTGCCCCTGAACATAGCTGACAAAGCAATGTTGAGGCGTTTAGTCATGTTGTAATATAGTTCTAGTTTTCTTTTAAGGGATTGTTATTTTTCTGATAGTTTGAGACAGTAAATTAGTATATTGAACTTATGTTGATATTCTAGGGACATTAGGACGCAGCATTTTGTCGTAATCCTGATGCCGACACTCGACAGTGGTGTTATGTGAACACAGAAGGGAGGCTTTGGCTTCTTTGCAGTTCCCCAATGTGGTTCTGAAACAGATGTTGCCGTAACGACCACAGTAGCAACATCCACCACAGGTAATCTATAGATAGATTGTTTTTCCAAAAAAAGTGTATTATTGTATTTCGTCTTAGGTTTCATGTTTAATGTTCTTTAAACATCGAAGAAACAGAGAGAAAAATAAGAAAAACATTTGTCTCTATAATTACTATATACTAAAAAAATCATTTATATTCGTCGGCAGGTTTAGATCTTCTTGAGTTCGCCAGAAGCCAACAACTCACCCAAGCCAACACGCTGCAACCACAAAAACCGTCCAGAACAGCGACCTGGCATGCTCCAAGCGGGCAAGTACACAACCAGATTGATTTCATACTGGCGCCGCAACGGTTCAAGTCCAGCATCAAGAAGGCGAACACAAAAACGTTTCCTGGCGCAGACATCGGCAGTGACCATGAAATACAAACATACAAGCGCGCTGCAAAGCAGATGAGGCGATAAATAAGCAACCGGAGTAACAGCCGATTCCTTATCAGATCAACTTGAGAAAAACGGCATTTTACTAAGTGACCAATAGGACCATTATTTCATTAAGCCCAGGTCTCACTATTGCCGGTGTAGCCCCGGTTCATCCCGGTTTGATAGAGCCGGTCGACCGGCGACTACCGGGATGATCGATGGTTATTTATTTAAGCGCCGTCACATATATTTCCGGTGCTGCCCCGGTTTACATCCCGGCAGAGTCCCGGTCAGCCCCGGTAGAGCTACGGTTTATCCCGGTGATGCCCCGGTCGTAGCCGGTAGTGCCCCGGTCGTAGCCGGTAGCGTCCCGGTGGAGCCCCGGTGAAAGCCGGTGGCGACCCGGCAGAGCCCCGGTGACATAACAAGCCGATGGAGCCCCGGTTCATTCCGGAGATTAATAAACATTTTAATAGTTTGCCGGTGGAGCACCGGTTGTCCCCGGTTCATCCCGGACGTCCCAGGTGGAGCCCCGGTTCATCCCGGTAGACCCCGGATAACGTACCGGGGCTCCACCGGCATCGAAAAATGTGATAGTGAGACTGGGGCTTTATGTATAGCAAAAAAAAAACATATTAAAAGAAAAATGTTATATTGTTATATGCATATGCAGTTCATTTTATTATTGTAAATGTATCCATATTGGCTTAAACTCAAAAGGAAACAACACAAATTATATTTTTGATCATTTTTGATATTATTGTATTTGATATATGTTTAAATAATGCTTATATTACTTTTACAACCAGCCTTTTCGCATCGATAGCAATCATAGCATTATGACTCTGTACTCGGTCACAAAATCGTCTGGGGAAGACATGATGGACTTTCGATAAACGTTGATAACACAATATTGCTTTCAAGATGCGGAAACAAAAACTATCGAAATAGTATAGTATCATGATGAGACAGAAATCGTTTAATTAACTAACCACAAATGTTTGCCGTACTCGGTCAGTCGGTATGGAAATCGTTCTTGAAAAACTAAATAAACTACCGAAATTTGCCACTTTGCTATAAATAACCAGGGACATATACAAAAAACAAATGTTGTATAGGTCCCTGAAATAACACAGTTTTACTTCAATTTTCTTTCTAAAAGTACTGTGGATAGATGTTCCATTTATGAGAAACAAAGAGATTTTTTATAGACCTGCGTCATGCGAAAATGGGTCTTATGCCATATGCGGCCAGCGTAGCTTTAGCCCAACCTGCGCATCTCGCTGTCTGTTCAGAAAATATCTAAGGAGACCACGAAACCTTGCGTGATTTAAAGCAGACAGCGCAATTGAGCGAACTGGTCTTGAGCTACTAAGCCGAAGCGCCATAAGACCCATTTTCGCATGACGCGGCTCGGAAAGTGTGATTTGAATGTGTCGAAAGAAAACTGCGTGTTATTTAATATTAAAAAAAAACATACATTCTAATGCGGTGAAAAAAAAATAAACCTCATAAAAAGCCATGTGAGAACACATATGACATGATCTCCCGTAGTATCATTTTTATTTACGAACACTCACGTGTGGTTTGAATATATGTGCACTTAAAAACACACATTTTATGCGGTGAATATGCGACTTACAAGTGACAAACCTTATTCGGTATCTGAGATATAGTCAGAAAAAGTTACTTCAGACAAAAACAATCAACAAAGGGCAATAACTCTTATTTCAGAAAATGTAGGGTTAGGGTTCTTGTGCACGACACTTCTCGTCATTGATATATATACAGCCATACAGATTCATGTTGATATCTTTTATAGTTTCTGAGATATAGCCCTGGAAAGTTGATTACAGACGGACGGATTGACAGACGGAGAGAAAACGCCTATTAAATATACATTTGCTTTTAATAATATAGAATGTCCTGATGATTGCAAGGAGTGCTACTGTTCGGAGAGTGTCTCATTCTGGCTCACCTTTTGATCATACATAAAGGCGACATATATTTTTGTCTAGCTCTTTTGGAGAGCTAGCTGTTATTTTTAATCTACGTAAATGATATGTCAGCTGTTGTTAAACATAAATTACTCTTGTATGCTGATGATTCTGCCATTTTAGTTTCGGATAAAAGTATATCTACGGTTGAGAAGATGCTTTGTGATGATCTAAAGCAAGTCAGTGAATGGTTAATTGACAACAAACTGTCATTGCACCTAGGTAAGACCGAATCAATTCTGTTTGGTTCACGGCAGAAACTCAGGTCACAATCCTTTTTAAATATTTCATGTGATGGAACACCCATTTCATCTACATCATCAGTCAAGTATTTAGGGGTTACAATTGATCAAAATTTGTCTTTTACTTCTATGGCAGAGTCAGTCATCAAGAAGGCCAATGCAAGGTTAAAGTTTTTATATCGAAAAAAGGAATTTTTATCCACAGATACTAGAAGGCTTCTAGTCATGTCTTTAATTCAGTGCCACTTTGACTTCAGTTGCTCTGTTTGGTACACTGGTTTAACTCAAATGTTAAAAAACAAGTTACAGGTCACCCAAAATAAACTTATCAGGTTCATATTAAATTTACATCCTAGGTCTCACATAGGTAAAGAACACTTTACTAGACTTAACTGGTTGCCTATTGAAAGTCGAGTAAACCAGATCACACTTTGTCATGTTTTTAAAATTAGCTCTAAGTTGGCTCCGCTATATATGGGAGATAATTTTACTCCAGTCAGTAATATTCACAATAAGAATACTAGGTTCAGAGTTAGAACACAGTCAGACTCACCTAATACCGATCTTAACATGCATGATTGCAATAGGTATGCTATTCCAAGGGTCAAGGGTTCTGGCAAAAAGTCATTTGCTTTCAATGGGTGTACTCTCTGGAACTCTCTTCCTCAGCATATCAGAGATGCCAAAAGTATTTCATCTTTTAAACACAGTGTTAGGGAGCATTTTTTAAGCCAGATAGATTTTTAATATGCATCTCTTTAAGATTTCTTACTGTTGATTTAATTTGAATGTTAATATAGATAGATTTATTGTGTCTTATCTAGTTGCTGTATGATTATTCTTTAGCATGGCAAATAATTTTATGTTAATTTTTAAACACTTAAATTGTGATAACTTCTTAATAATGTTTAGTCTAGAACTTATCAGAATATATTCTATGCATTTAGGTTAGTGTAACTTAAATATGTTATATGTCTTTCATTATCATTTACTGTGATATTACTATATACTGTGATATAAAACGTTGTCTCCTATGTCACACAATATTATAACTAAAGGACCACAATGGAAATAAGGGTTTAATTGCAAACCCTTTATTGTGCAATCCTTAACGTATAATGTTGATTGACATGGCTTTGTTTATACACGCAGGTTGTTTTTATTACTGATTGTGTGTATATAACATGCTGCCATGTAAATCTATGCATTTTATGTTGAAATAAATCTCTATTTAGCTATTGCTGTCACAACGTAAGATTGCATCTGTGTGCGTGATTGCTTTTAAAAATCCAAGTATATCATTCATACAATTTGACGTTATTACTAAACCTTTAAATTTGAGAAAAACATTTATTTACAAACATAACAATTTCATTGTGTGTACAAAAACAACGATTTAATGGTGCGGCCTTATAACAAGTAATTAATGAATTTACCCAGAGGACTTCCCCATGAACTGTCGATTTGATAGGCCAAAATGTCATTTATTTATTACACTCCTTCCTTAATTAGCTGGACTTTTCCTGAGATAACACACTATCGTCTGTTTCATGGGTATTTAACCAGTCACTTTATGTATTAAATCAGATAGACAATGCACTCTAGACAAGCAGGCGTTAGTATACAATTTCTCGTTGTAGCGGAGCCGTTTTGCCGCGGCTGTTCTAATGTATTTCACGAACATTGGAAAACGCATTGTTCGAGTTAAATAAGAAAAAAAAAAAATCGAAATAAAAACTTTATTGGACTCGTGTTAACGTCTTTGTGTTCCACGAACTATGTTACAGAATTTTCTTCATTTATCATGAAATTTCAAAGTAGCATAACACAAATTACCACCCTAAGAAGATGGCAGGTAACATGTAACACCTGTTTCCCTGGCTCAGTGGTCAAACTCACACTTAAAGGTCACACAATGATGTGTGGGTAACACAAATCTCCTTTCCTCGAAGTCAAGGTAACAAAAAGAGGCACATTTTGGCATAATTTATTTTTTCCAGACTGTAAACTTGCCTGTTTCAAAATAATTTATCATAAATAACCACCAGGAGAAGATTACATGTCACATGTTACACCTGTCTCCCTTGCTCAATTGTCAAGGTTGCACTTAGAGGTCACTTTTGGACATAAAACAGCTTGTCCTATCTGTAACTTCACCATTTATCATACCATTAAAAAACGCACCACACATGACCAACATGAGGAGACGACATGTCTTTAACACCTGTCTTAATTCTTCAGAGTTGAAAGTCCTACTTATACCGTATTTCTGTCTGCTCTGACCTTGCAATTGGTGCAATTGGTTCAGATTAAATAACACTGAAGAAATGCACAGCAGTTGTTGTTTTACTCTTTTTAATTTGATGATTACTTACTATACTTTTATTTTTTTATGATATGTGTCATGATTTCTAGTGTGTAATAAGAACGTAAATCATGTTTTGTAAACTTTTATTTAAGACTTGTTGAGTCCCTCCAGCTGCTTTTCCAGGCGCTTTATCCTACATTGTAGTTCCAGTCTTTCCTGAAACAGTCCAACATATTATTGTAATATAGGAGAATCCGGTCATGCACACAAGGAAAACTTTATTCAACAAAGTAGTGTTTTAGAACTCCTCACTGGCAACTCTTGCAATTCTTGTGCTATAAGTTGGACTATTCAAATTGGCTGATATATGAGCCTTGCTCTAGGAAAACTTGGCTAAATGCCTCAGCCTACAGTGTGTACATGCTAATCAAGACTGACACTTTCAGTTTTTTTTAGAATTTGTTCCTTCAGAGGAGGTCTCTTCTAAACACAAATCCAGTGGAAAGTGTTGTCCCGTTTAGCCTGGGTGCAGCCAAATTTTCCCAGAACAAAGTTCATATGATCTCCATTTTCATAAATGTTAAGTGACTATGAACACTTTGAAAACAAAAATGGATATTTTCTGTACATTACTATTTTTATCACAATAAAATACCAAGTTCATATGGCGCATCAGAATACAGTCTCGTTTTTTAACACTCACCAGTTTGTACAAGTGTATTTTCAGTTTGATGTTTATAATGATCTCAAATACATAGGAGTAATTGAAATATTATTTGTGATTGTATTTTTAGTAACAGACATCAGACATTTGACTTGCCTGTCATCCCATTTAACTATACAAATATCTAATTCTGACTAAGTTTTTGAGGACAAACAGATGCTCAAAGATGTGTGTTGAGTAAAGTTGTGAATGAAGTTTAGTAACTGCAGCCTGACATTTGACCAGGTTTAAAGAAAAAAGTTCAGAAAAATCTTCAAATTGCACATAATGAACATATTGGTATATGTTTCATTAGTACTTTCTTACAAATCACATAATCCAGATATACATTTTGTGCTTTACAAGATATTTCATATTTTTGCAGATGAGCCTCATTATGAACTATTTTAAAACAAACACACACATAAGTTCTGTAACAAACATGCAGTTTGTTTAGAATGATATGTTCCTATCAAGAATTAATGGTAGGCGTTAAGTGTACCAGTTCATATCTGACCTTAAAAAAATCGCGTCCCACCTTCTTCTCGTCGGACTCATATAGCTCATCGAGCTCTTTTATGAGCATTAGTAGTATCTAGACAGAAAGAGAAACAAATGAGAGTTGAAAAAATGTTGATCAGCTTATTCAGTTTCAGTGAAGAAGAAGTAAGAGTTTGAATTTCGTTCCTTCAGATTTGCAATGGGTAAACTTTCAAGTATTTTCAATAAGGTGGCACAAAATTCGCAATACAAACAGTAACAATCACCACAAAAAAACCCACATAAATGACCTTGATTCCATAACAACAATGTTAGCAATAACACAATTTGTGTTACTGCTTTGGCTTCATCAAGATCACTTGTTACCTATAGAAAATGACAAGATATTGTAAGCCTATTGCATACCATCACTGAAAACCCAATCCACTAAATACCAGGTTATATTTTGTGAAGACCACCGTGAGATGGCAGTCTCCCTGAAAGGTCTGCCCTCGGACAAAGCCAGTAAAAATTAGCATGGTCCAGGAATAATTGCCACAATACTAGCTCTCGTTGCCGGGAAAAAAATAGGTGAAGTACAAATTAATAATTATAATTGTCATCTTTATACACTACTCCCATTTTTTTTATTTTGTCCAATATTATTTCCTCAAGAATCATATATAAGGCATAAATATAAGTAAATAATGCGAAACTTAAAGTTGGTTTCACAGTTTAAGCGCATTTGTTGTTGCATTTTTTAAATTCGGTTTAATACAGATAGCGTTGTTAACATAATAATCATCTGAGTGTTAGTTAAATCATTATAAAAAAGAGTAAAATACACAAGAGACAGATGCCCCCTCCCCACCCAAACAGATTCTTTACACAGGACTGTTTGTCCAAGGCCAATACACATTTGAAGTATCAAGCCAATCGGTCAATTCGTTGACGAGTTATTGATAGGAAATGATTTTCACACTTAGTGTGACAGTGATCTTGACCTTTGACCTAGTGAACCCAATATCAATAGGGGTCATCTACTGTCAAAGTCCAATGCACATGAAAAGTATCAAGCCAATCGTTGAATCAGTATATGAGTATTGATCCGAAACGATTTCACACTTATAGTGACAGTGACCTTGACATTATACCTAGTGACCCCAATTTCAATAGGGGTCACCTGCTGTCCAACCCAATGCAAATAGGAAGTATCAAGCCAATCAGTTCCTCCGTTCACAAGTTATTGATCAGAAACAATTTTCACTCTTAGTGTTACAGTGACATTGACCTTTGACTTAGTGACCCAAATTTCTATAGGGGGCATCTACTGGCGAACGCCAATGCACATGGGACGTATCAAGCCAATTGGTCAATCCGTTCACCAGTTATTGATCGGAAACGAACTGGTCTACCGACAGACTGACCGACAGACCGACCGAAATCCAGCAAAACTATATACCCCTCTTCTGCGAAAGGGAGGGGAATAAAAAATATATAAATGCTCTTCAGTGAATGCGTTGGGTTGTTATTCGATCAAATTGAATGAAATAATAGGATTAATGGCATACATAGCAGTACTGTGGCCATGAAACCAAGCACATAATCACACATGGTGTTGCATGTTTCAATGAGAACAGTTATACTTTACAGTCTGCATATTATGCAATATATGTTATCAGGACCTTATTTTAATCCACCTATAAAACAGAAGAGCTTTTTGTAGCAAGTTGACTCTTATACCATTGAATGAATTGTTCATCTGAATTCAAATTTTTAACTAAAGTTTACTTTGAAGAGAGAAGATTTTACAAGGTATAATACGCGAAAAAGAAAGCAAGTCAACAGCAGGGGAGGAAGCAAATACTGAAACACTAGTAAAAGACTACAATAAGAAGTAACATACCGCATACCAAGTCACTTGGTCTTGCGGAAGATTTTTTTATGTATTTACTATATACCTAACGGAAACAAGTTAGGCCCAGGGTGGGGCAAATTTTTATTTCAGGGATATGATTAGAACAAACTTTGTTGAGGACCACACTCTGAAGTAACATAACAAATACCAAACCTTGCGGTACAAGCATGATTGAAACAAATTCAGCAGAGATCCTTCAAGTAACATTAGATGCTGAACACCAAAAATCTGGGCGTTGTAGTTTCAGAGGATATTTTTTAAGTGTCCACAACATATATACCAGCAAAAAAAGCAGCCCGAAGGCTGGTCAAATTTTGACCCAGTGCATGATATAAACCAACTTGGTGGGGAACACAATACTATGTCAATGGCTACACCTCTAAGCCTTGTCGTTTCTTTGAAGATTTTTAAGGTTACGTTGCAATATAAATGTCCATATAAATTATGTGGCCCAAAAGATATGCCATTTTGAACAAATTTTATAGACGCCAACTATAGAGGGTAACAACAGACACACTAGCCAAAACTGATTTTTTTGTTTTCAAAATTGAAATACAATTTGTACACATGTCTTGAAATTGTTAGGAGTAGCTGGTTATACTTTAGAAAAGTTAATAGTTATGCCATTCTTTGCATTCCTGCTATTACACTCAAGACATATAATATAAGATAAGATAAGCTTTATTTAAAGTCGGCAAGACAGCCACATATACAAACACAAATTTTCTGATGCTTTGTCCATTGTATAATAAAACTCGTGTAACACTGCATATGTATGTCCATGGATATGTCACCTGAAGAGATTATTTAACTTTCTTATATATTGAATAGTTTTGTAATACAATGATCATCATGTCAGTTATTTCATACAGTTCCTGATATTTATCCTCGGTACAATCCTATTCACTCAAGGCCAAAAGGCGAGGTTAATATAACTGCCCTCTATTAAATAACAGGACCTGTATCAAATCACTTATGTTATGAAATAGTGTAAAAAAATAATGGGAAAAGTATTAAATAACAAGTAATATTTGTTTTAAAAAAGCTTTAAATACTACATCATTTGCATTAAAAATAATTATGTTCATTTCTTAATTAAAACAAGCAAATTCGTTGAATTGATATCCCACGCCAAATAAACTTTGTTTATGGATGGGTGCAAATCTCTTGATATATGGTATAATCCTAAAAAATAATAATTAAATGCAGGGTAATTGTTTTATGCATTGCAATTCTCCTCATCAATATGTATACACCCATTAAGTTTCATGTTGAAATCTTGTATCGTATCAGAGATATACATGTTGCCCTGAACAGTTACATCCTACAAAAACAACAAAGGATTATAACTATATTTAAAAAGTGTAGGGTTATGGTTCTTGTGCATGGCACTGATTCTCATTAATCTCTGCACACCCATTAAGTTTCATGTTGAAATCTTGTATCGTATCTGAGATATAGACCATAAATAGTTTCATCATACAAAAACTGCATAGGGAAATAACTCTTATTTACGAAAGTGTAGAGTTATGGTTCTTAAGCATGGCATTTCTCTTTCTTGATATCAAAACACCCATGAAGTTTAATGTTGAAATCTTGTATTGTATCTGAAATATAGCCCTGAAAAGTTACATAACACAAAAAACTAAGGGAAATATTTTTTATTTAAGAAAGTGTATGATTTTTTTTTCTTGTGCATGACACTTATTTTCATTGACATCTATACACCCATGAAGTTTCATGTTGGTATCTTACATAGTTTCTGAGATGTAGCCATAAAACAGTTTCGGGCAGATGTTCCGCTAAGAAGTTACATGATACAAAAACAACTAAGGGCAGTAACTATTATTTAAGAATGTGAAGGGTTATGGCTCTTAAGCATGGCACTTCTCCTTATTGATATCAATTTACCCATGAAGTTTCAAGTTGAAATATTGTATGGTTTCTGAGATATAGACCTGAAAGGTTACATAAAAAAAACAAAGGGAAATTACTCTTCTCTAAAAAGTGTAGGGTTATCGTTCTTGTGCAAGGCATTTCTCCTCATTGATATCTATACACCCATGAAATTGCATGTTGATATCTAATACAGTTTCTGAGATATAGCAATAAAACAGTTTGTGACAGACGGAATGACAGACGGACAGAAGGACGGACAGACGGACACCGCCAATTTTATATCCCTCCGCCTTTGGCAGGGGTAATTAGTTTGACGACTACTAATTATTAAGTAGTGTGCATTTTTGCTTAATCCCCACATTGACAATAATTCTTCATAAAAAATAATATAACTGTTTTTTCATCTTTATTTAAAAAAAAAGGATATACTAGGAGACCAAATAAAAGGAATCAGCAAGTTAAACAATGTGACATGAACTATTGACTGAAGGAATCAGCCAGTTATACAATGTGACATGAAATATTGACTGAAGGAATCAGCCAGTTATACAATGTGACATGAAATATTGACTAAATGAATCAGCCAATTATACAATGTGACATGAAATATTGACTAAAGGAATCAGCCAGTTATACAATTTGACATGAAATATTGACTAAAGGAATCAGCCAGTTATACAATGTGACATAGAATATTGACAAGGAATAAGCCAGTTATACAATGTGACATGAAATATTGACTAAAGGAATCCGCCAGTTATACAATGTGACATGAAATATTGACAAGGAATTACCTAGTTATACAATGTGACATGAAATATTGACAAGGAATCAGCCAGTTATACAATATGACATGAAATATTGACAAGGAATCAGCCAGTTATACAATGTGACATGAAATATTGACTGAAGGAATCAGCCAGTTATACAATGTGATATGAAATATTGACTAAAGGAATCAGTCTATTATACAATGTGACATGAAATATTGACAAGGAATCCGCCAGTTATACAATGTGACATGAAATATTGACAAGGAATCAGCCAGTTATACAATGTGATATGAAATATTGACCAAGAATCAGCCAGTTATACAATGTGACATGAAATATTGACAAGGAATCAGCCAGTCATACAATGTGACATGAAATATTGACTTAAGTTAAGATAGGAATCAGCCAGTTATACAATGTGACATGAAATGTTGACTAAAGGGATCAGCCAGTTATATAATGTGACATGAAATATTGACTTAATGAATCAGCCAGTTATACAATGTGACATTAGATATTGACTAAAGGAATCAGTCAGTTATACAATGTGACATGAAATATTGACTAAAGGAATCAGCCAGTTATACAATGTGACATGAATTATTGACAAGGAATCAGCCAGTTATACAATGTGACATTAAATATTGACTAAAGGAATCAGCCAGTTATACAATGTGACATGAAATATTGACTAAAGGAATCAGCCAGTTATACAATGTGACATAAATTGACTAAAGGAATCAGCCAGTTAAATAATGTGACATGAACTATTGTCTTAGCCAGTTATACAATGTGACATGAAATATTGACTTAGCCATTTATATAATGTGACATGAAATATTGCAGCCAGTTATACAATGTGACATGAAATATTGACTTAGCCATTTATACAATGTGACATGAAATATTGACTTAGGCAGTTATACAATGTGACATGAAATATTGACTTAAGTTAAGATAGTTATATGCCCTTTTATCAGCACAAAATGATCTTTTTTATTTTTAAGAGCCTTGCCCCTCTGATTTTCTAGACTAAACACAAACTTATTTGTATACAACACTTACCTCTAGTATTCTCTTTATAGCAAGAAAAATATGATATGGAGAGCCATTCAAAAATAAAATTATGTTGTTCAACAAAACAATATATTTTTTGTTCAAATTCATACCTCGTAACATGCACAGGATATCAACTATTGTATTTTGTCACATTTTGTTATATATATATATATATATATATATATATATATTTATATATAAACTTAAAATACTTCAAGTGATAAGGGAAACACAGCCTCTTTATCTTAATAAGTGTAGTCAGAAACAAATATGCTACAAAATTCTAAATTCATTAAGCCTGAATTTTGCATGATTACGGTTTGTCCGATTGAATGTGTTCAGAACATAAGGGAATATAAATTCCAGCAAGTTAAATGTCTGCATACAAATTTAAACTTGACTGAACTGAATGTGTGCATGTTACACTAACTGTATTGGAATATAAAATTGAATAAAAAAAGGATATTTGTTCATTTCAGTGTAAGATCGTTTATTATTTCACGAGTGATCATAGACAATATATTTTCACGAGTGGCGCAGCCACGAGTAAAAATATTATTTTTCTATGATCACGAGTGAAATAACAGCCACGAGTGAAAATATTATTTTTTTATGATCACGAGTGAAATAACAAACGATCTTACACTGACATGAACAAATTTTCTGTTTCTTTTATGCCCCTCTTTAAAGAAAATAATTAATAATAATTTCCCTTTCGCTAAAAAGTGACCCTTTCTCCCGTGGCGTACCTCAATGCATTGAATTGACGTCATTTTGTTGACAAAATGACGTCATCATTCCAGGGAAATTCTTCAGTTAAACTCTTTTACAGTGTAAAAAAACGGTAAAAAAAAAAAAAAAAAAAAATTGTTGGATTTGGTGGAAAATGATTTTATTTCACTCGTGATCATAGAAAAATATAAATATGGATATAAACAAGGGAAGAACATCTTGATATGATAATCTAAAAATAGAAAATGGAATTCCGAAAATGTTTTCTTTTCACTGGTGAAAAGAACAATATTGTTCTTTTCACTGCTGTTATTTCACTGCAGAAATGTCATATTTTATCATTAGGTATAAAAGAAAAGGACTTTAAGCACTGTCAGAAAAAGAGAAAACAAATTCCAAAGTTATCTGCTGACTTCACAAGATCTGGGTTTTGGAGAAGGCCTTCTTTCGTATGAACACCTTAAATAGTTTACTTACCTCCGGAACGTCTTCCAGAGTCAATGCGTCGTTTTCGATTTGTAACTTTTCGAATACAATTCGCTGTATCTGGCTCATGCCCTGTAACACACAACATTATACAGAATACCCTGTAACACATGACATAATACAGAATACGCTGTAAAACACAACATTATACAGAATACCCTGTAACACACAACATTATACAGAATACCCTGTAACACATTACATAATACAGAATACGCTGTGAAACACAACATTATACATAATACCCTGTAGCACGAAACATTATACAGAATACCCTGTAACACACACCATTATACAGAATACCCTTTAACACACACCATTATACAGAATATCCTGTAACACACAACATTATACAGGATACCCTGTAACCCACAACATTATACAGAATACCCTGTAACACACAACATTATACACAATACCCTGTAACACATTACATAATACAGAATACGCTATAAAACACAACATTATACAGAATACCCTGTAATTTTGATATTGATTCACCGATTGTATGTTGAAATCTTGAATGGTACCTGAGATATAGGCCTGAAAAGTAACATTACACAAAAACAACAAGGCAATAACTTTATTTTATATTTTTTTAGGGTTATGGTTCTTGTGCATTGTGTGTCTCCTCATGTACATCTATACACCCTTAAAGTTTTAAGTTTATATCTTATATAGTTTCTGAGATAAAGCCTTAAAACATTTAAAAAACAGATGAATGGACAAAGCCAAAACTATATTCTGGTTTCGGCGAGGAATAATAATCAGTTTGAAACCACACATTTTACGCTCACATCAGTCATATATAACCTTTGCTTCTGAGGCTAAATTAACAGTAATTCTGTCAATGCCACTGGAAAGTAAATAACTAAATCTCAACTTTATTTAGCAGTCCGCTTCACATACCGTGAGTCTCTCTATCTCGCCCTGTTTCTCAAGCCTCATAGTGTTGAGCATGTCCACCTGTAACATAAGATCCTCTGAATAACTGGCCGTCTCAGACTGACGTTTATTCATCTCTGCATTCATCAAGAGCTTCAAGATACAGGGGAGGCAATCAACAGCTACAATGTACAGGAGAGGCAATCAACAACTGCAAGGTTAAGGGGAGGCAATCACCAACTACAAGGTACAGGGGAGGCAATCAACAACTACAAGGTTTAGGGGAGGCAATCAACAACAACAAGGTACAGGGTAGGCAATCAATAACTATAAGGTACATGGCAGGAAATCACAACTACAAAATGCAGGGGAGGCAATAAACAACTACAAGGTACAGGGGAGGCAATCAACAACTACAATATGCAGGGGAGGCAATCAACAACTACAATATGCAGGGGAGGCAATCAACAACGACAATATGCAGTGGAGGCAATCAACAACTACAAGGTACAGGGGAGGCAATCAACAACTACAATGTGCAGGGAAAGCGATCAACAACTAGAAGGTACAGGGGAGGCAATCAACAACTACCAGGTACAGGGGAGGCAATAAACAAATAAAATGTACCTGGGGGCAATCAACAACTACGAGGTACACGGAAAGCAATCAACAACTACAAGGTACAGGGAAAGCAATCAACAACTAGAAGGTACAGGGGAGGCAATCAACAACTAAAAGATACATGGGAGGCAGTCAACAACTGGACTGCAAGGTATAGGGGAGGCAATTAAGAACTTCAATGTTCAGGGAAGGCA
The DNA here is from genome assembly GCA_007657795.1 of Dreissena rostriformis. Taxonomy (NCBI): domain Eukaryota; kingdom Metazoa; phylum Mollusca; class Bivalvia; order Myida; family Dreissenidae; genus Dreissena; species Dreissena rostriformis. The sequence goes on from VMBQ01002624.1 coordinate 70,756, forward strand.
ATCAACAACTGCAAGATACAGAACGTTACATTCCAAACTATAACAGTTGACAAATTTTAGAGGTAACCTAAGTTTGAACATTTCCTGTTGACAACTTTACTGTGTAGCATTCACATTATTCTTGATTGTGTTATGGAACCAAGGAAAGGTTGTAGACACAGTTTCTGTACCCAAACTGGCTTATTTGTATCCATTGGCGGACATCATTGGCAAATGCATTCATAAAGATCATATTAATCATGAACAGCTGAAAATGGTCTGATTGATGATAGTGGTGATAGTGTTGGATAAGGTATGGTCATAAGTAACAGATGTGTAAGGAATGGTCATTAGTTACAGATGTGTAAGGAATGGTCATAAGTTACAGATGTGTAAGGAATGGTCATAAATAACAACTGTGTAAAGAATGATTATAAGCAACAACTGTGTAAGAACTGGTCATAAGTAACAACTGTGTAAGAAATGATCATACTTAACAACTGTGTAAGGAATGGTCATATGTAACAACTATGTAAGGATTGGTCATAAGCAACAACTGTGTAAGAAATGGTTATAAGTAACAACTGTGTAAGAAATGGTCATATGGAGCAACTGTGTAAGGAATGGTCATACTATTTAAGGGATGGTCATATGTAACAACCGTGTATGGATGGTCATAAGTTACAACTTTGTAGAGAATGGTCCTAAGTAACTACTATGTAAGAAATGGTAACACATAACACCTGTGTAAGGAATGGTCAAAAGTTACGACTTTGTGAAGAATGGTCACACTGTGTAATGATGGTCATAAGTTACAACTGTGTAAGGAATGGTAATACATAACAACTGTTAACGGAAGGGTCATGAGTAACAACTGTGTGTGGAATGGTCATAAGAAACAACTGTGTAAGGCATTGTCATAAGTAACAACTGTGCAAGGAATGGTCATAAGTAACGACTGTTTAAGGATTTGTCATACATAAAAACTATGTAAGGACGGTCATAAGTAACACCTGTGTAAATTATGGTCAAAAGTAACAGCTTTGTAAGGAATATTCGTAAGTAACAACTTTGTAAGGCATGTTCATAAATAACAACTGTGTAAGGAATGTTCATACGTAACAACTGAGTAAGGAATGGTCATACGTAACAACTGTGTGAGGAATGGTCAGTAGTAACAACTGTGTAAGGAATGGTCATACTGTTTAAGGAATGGTCATACTGTGTTAGGAATGGTCATACTGTGTAAGGAATGGTCTAACTGTGTAAGGAATGGTCATAAGTAACAACTGTGTAAGGAATGGTCATAAGTACAACTGTGTAAGGAATAGTCATACTGTGTATGGAATGGTCATACTGTGAAAGGAACGGTTATACATAGCAACTGTTTAACTGTCAAAGAATTAAGCAACAAATGTTTGGTATTTATGTATTCGTTAAATATATAACAAATACAATTTAGTATGATTGCTCTGTTTGTGGTTTATTTTAAATCTTCATGGGTGAATTAAAAAATATTTTTCAATCAAACCAAACCAAATTGCCAATGGAACAGATAAGTCATCTGATTATTCATACATTGGTGTAGTCTGCAAGAGGTTATTCCAAATACACTCAAATAAATATAATTCAATATAATGTTTGGAATTAAAAACTAAAAATACAAGTAGCCTTTTAAATTGGGGAACAATGGGAACATTTAAAAAAATTGTAAAACACCAGCAATAAAAAATATCTTTTAAAAAAGATATACAATGTTGATATTAACTGTTTTTTTTAAATGATTGCCAATAAAATCACTAATTACTAATGTTATGGAATATTTTCTGAACAATTCTTCGCTGCATTACATCCAAATACATTAAACTGGGTATGTTCTTTGGTTACAATTTTATTGGAGACTGTACTTTAAAAATGTAAACACCAAATGAAAACTTGTATTTGTGAACACAAGCTTGGAAATGAAAAAAATGCTGTGTGCAACTCTGTGCAACTCTGTTGATCACTTCAGATATTAATTTGTTTTGCTTGTTTCAAATCTGGATTTTAATTACAGATTGAATATTTTACATTTAATGTGTCTTTAAAGTAGGTCTTTTTACATTTTTTGTTTAAATTGCAGTAAAAATAAATAAGGCTTTAATGTTGACATTTGGACAATTTTACCGTCAGTTGCAGAATCAAAAATGTGTCATATGAACACATCTATAGAAAAAGTGGGGATTTCCTTATTGGGTTCATCCTGTATGCTATACTCCACAAAAAAAGATAGTCACGTAGTTTTTCAGATTATGATACAACACTTATTTGAAGACAAGAAAGAACGCTTTCTATTGTGCTAAGTTTCAGTATTTTTAACAGATATGAAATTTCAATTATTCATTCGGGCCTACTGTCGGGACATTTCTCCAACATTTAATTGGCTCTTGGTAAAGGTCAACTAATGTGAAAACCTGGATTAGGCAACTATGCTGAAAAAGAAGGAATGCGGTTAAATCTGCTTCTGTATCATATTAACAACTTCTGAAAGAGATATTGGTAATAATCACTATATTTCCCCCTAGACAGAGCTAAGGTTGTCAAAATGTTTGTTTTGAGACCAAATGTTTTTTGTTATAAACACAGTTTAATACAAAAAAATTTTTTTTTGTAAATTATGCAAAAGAATCTAATACTGTAAGCATTCGGACAAATGTATGTCTCTGATTAATTGTAAACCTGAATTTATTTGATCTTAAACACATTAACAGCCTTGGGCTTATACACAGTCTCGACTCATTTCCTTTATAAAAGTTTTTCCCCACAATTAAAGCCCCTCCATTTGGCTCACCTCTAGCCTGGATAATTTGTCGCCCAGCTCTGCTTTCTCTGTCTGGAACATGCAACACCCAAGTCATTAAATAACTGACCTGACCTTTTGGATAAAAAATAGCTTGTATGCAAACACGATTTTTTTTAATTGTGCTTTAAGACCAGTTTAATATAACAAAAGATTTAAATTTGTCTATGGTAAAGTAAAAACACAAAACAATTATTATTTTTTAATTGAATAAAGCATTTGAACAACATAAGAAGTTGATACGTGATCTTTATCGATCTCATTATGATTATGTTATACAAAGGAGCTTAAAAAACTTTAAAAAAATAACAAACTAAAAAACACATACTTATACTTATATACATAATGCATTATTATCACATGCCATACCCTGTTTCCCATGTAATACAACCATTACATATACTTTTATATTACACATGTGTAATATACTTTTTAAGCGTTTTCATTGGCTTAGTTTTCGTTTATTGACCAATCGCATTTTGTTATTCTGCTGAAATGACGTTGCAACGTCAAATGACGTCACGAAATGTAAACAACATTCAGGATTTATCATTATGTTTGCGTGAATATTTATTTAATTTGCTCATTTAAAAGCATGTGATAAAAAAGATCTGACACTCGTTGTCATATCATACCCTATTTTATTAAACTCGTCCAGGAAATTCGTTAGTAAGCTCGCCAAAGGCTCGCTTACTAACAAAATTCCTGAACTCGTTTAATAAAATAGGGTATGATATGACAACTCATGTCAGATCCTATATTTATGATTATAAAATTGAATTTAACAAAGCTGCATGTTAAATATGTCATCAAACATTTACAATCACACATCCAAATATCAAAAGGAATATTATTTTTTTGTTCAGTTTTACTATAATAGAACTGGAGTTTGGAACTAAATCTCATTTAAATGTCTACAAAAAATTGGCAATAATTATATAACAATGACAAAGGAACATATGTCTCTCTTGGAAAACATGTAAGAACCAATGTTCTTAAAGTAAAATAAGAGCTGTTAAACACAATGCCCCAAAATGCAATTTGAAGCTGCAAGGCAGCTTTTCTAGAGAAAACCGTTTAGTCAAAGGCCTGTAACATCGTCAAAAATCTATGGACAAAACTCTTACTTATTCTGTAAGTCATATAGGTAGACTAACACATTAAAAAATAAGGTCAGTATCTGAAAGGGTTTTGGAAAAAAACTCCGGAAAAGAGTTATGTTAAAGAAAACTACTTAATCCAAGGTCTGTAACTTCCACAAAAATCAATTTGCAGGAACGAAACTAAAACTTGATCTGTAAGTCATGTAGGTACAGCAAAAAATCAGGTCAATATCTGCAGGCGTTTTAGAAAAAATGTCCAGTAAACTGTTATTCTAGAGAACGTTTCTAAGTCAAAGTATCGTACCTTCGCTAAAAAGCAATGGTCTGGAATGAAACTCAAACTTTATCTGTAAGATATGCAGGAAGAGTCAAAAATCGAAAAAAAACAGGTAAATTTCTGAAACCCTGTAGGAAAAAGACTTCCGAAACTGAATGCTGGTCGGATGGACAGACTGACGGACAGAAGCCCAGGCGGTCAGTGCAACTTCTTAATGCCACTCCACAGGGGGCATTAACAAACAAGTTACCAGTGTATAGGTTGTCAAAATTACATATGGTCCAATGCCTAGATCAGGATCCTGATTCTACTTTTTACTTATTTTTTTCTAACCAAAACAACATTTTGTTTAAAGACAACAACTTAAATAATCTGCATATTCACCATATGGCTTTCTAACCAAACACTCCTTTTCATCAACTTTTAATCTACTTATGTACAGTTTGAGTTATCGCAGGGTCCAGATTTTTCACACAGACGAACAGAGAGACATATGGGACATATTCCCATATGGCCCTCTGTCCAAATATAGAGTTTCATCAATGCTAGTAAAGTTCTTCTAAACTTAACGCAGAATCGAGATTTCAGTTTTCTCTTAATTCTTTGCCATAGCAACCACATCTTTTGTTTGACATAAAAACTGAAATAATGTTCATATTCTTAAAATGCCCCTCTTTCCGTATACTTTTGGTTTCAACAACCAAGCATAAGTCTTTTTTGAAAAATAGGATGATCCGGATTGTTTTGGACGGTCCAACAAATAAATCTGAAATAACATCCATATTTCCTATATAGCCGTCTACCCACATAACAACTTTCGTCATCCTATATAAGGTTCGTCTGTATAGCGCATGAGCCAGACATTCTGTTTTCAATTATTTCTGTAACCATTATAAGTCACCATACCAACCACATTTTTGTCTTACGATAAAATTGAAAAACATGCCTATCACCCATATGGCTCTCTATCCACATACCAAGGTTCATCAGCATGAGAACTTTAAAGTTATTTCATATGTGCAGACGAACAGACGGAACCATTGTACACAAACAGACCAGGGGCGAACCTAATAAAGTCGCCTCTGGTTGTACTGGTAGTGGACAAAAAAGAAATGAAACCATGTCAAGAAATTAGATTTTCAAATTTTAACCAAATCATTTAGTTGAATTAAAATTACTTTGCAAGCAAAATTTAACCAGTATTGCCTAAGTTGAAAAAGGCATGATTCTGCTAAAGTTCAGTTCAGACTTATGTTACTTGGTCACTACCTCACACAATGACGTCAAACACATGTGTAAAGTATCAATTGAATTGTAGCAATTATAGGAAGATGTTGCACGAGTACATTAACTTATTTTCTTATTTATTTATTATAAGTTTTTCTTTTTTTCTTAGGGGCATAATACTGCTAAATTTCATGTCAGAGTTATGGAACCTGGTGAGTGGCCCCACACAATGACCCCCAACATGTGATAAGTTTCAATTGACTACCTGTAGTAAAAACAGTGATATGGAGATAATGCACATTTACCTCAACAAGTGCATTAGTAGACTTAGTCATTAAGGTAAGAGGTATAGTTTTTACTATTTGTTGAACAGTTGAGATAACAAGAGATGTGTTTGTCAGAAACACAATGCCCCCTACTGCGCCGCTTTGAAATATAATTTCTATTTAGCATTTGGCAGGTATAGAAATAATCTCCCTTTAAAGCTTTTAACTTCCCTTGGATTGTGTTTTTTTTACCTTTGACCATTAAGGATGACCTTAACCTTGACCTTTCACCACGCAAAATGTGCAGCTCCATGAGATACTCATGCATGCCAAATATCAAGTTGCTATTTTCAATATTGCAAACGTTCTGACATAAAATTAACAAAGGTTAAAGTTTTTGACGGACAAAATGAGAGACAGACAGACAGGCCAAAAGCAATATACCCCTTGTTCTTCGAAGATGGGGGGACTACAAATTGAGGGTTTACATTTCATGTTCTATTTGAAGGTAAATTTAACCTTCGAAATACATTCTATTAAGTTTTTTTTAATAATATGCTTCATACCACTTGAAGATCAAATTTCCTTGTTGTATTTTTATAACTGTTTTTTAACACATGTTTTTCTTAACCATATCTTCATATAACATCTGAGAAGATTGAAAGCATGAGGAAAGTACAAAAATGTCTGAATGTCATGAGAAGTCCATAACAAAGGTGTCATTCTGACTTCAGAAGTCTTTTGAAGTGAATGCCCAGTTGGGATTCATATTTCTTAGAAATTGTAGATGTAAGGTATAACACCATTATCATTGACACTTATAAGGTATTAAACAATACTGCAGTATTTGAACAAATCAAGCAAGGCCTCTGAAGCTTCAATGAAATATAACGAAAGAGGATTGTCTAGGATGTGAACAATATTTGACAGTTGTTGTGTAGTATTGATAAAATGGAATTGAAACAAATGTGCACAATTTGTACATTTTATCACTGGTTTGTGCACGCACATATATCCGTGAAAGGGAACCATGGAGTTGTAGTAACCATCGTCTGTGAGAACTGATTACAACAACAAATCCATAAGGCAGAGCCTTTCAGTTATGCTGTGAAAAGTAGAGTTTATGTTGGTGTGAGGTGTACAATGCAGTTACCTCGAGGACTGAGATCTGTGCATTGAGCTGCCCACTGAGTGTCTTCTCATGAGCCAGTCCGTCTGTCAAAATCTCGATCTGCAACAGATATGTATAAAGAAGTCAATGTAAGTGTCCCCAAAAGCAATGTATTTGTGGGGCTTTAACATTCTGAACCATCATGTTTTATCAGTTAACTTGAGCTTGTCACAATAGTGATACAGAATACCCCCTCTCCTGACGATGCATGTTGTGATAAACGTTACCCTGGGATAAAGCCATGACTTTTATACTCTTAAATTTGTTAAAATTCACATTTCAAACTAATGGCATTCACTAATATCTTGTATCAAGCATTACAATAGATCGCGATGAAATATGATACCAATCATTGAACAATCCTTTGCATCAATCAATAGAATAATTCGATATTTCACGTTTCGACCACATTCCAATATCACTTCAGATTTTCATTCTCATTGGTCCTTATTTCATGATTTGACCAAGTTTAGAAATGTTCATAGTAATAGATGAGGTATTTTGTTTTATCAATTTCACAGCGAGGGGTTGTGTATTATTTCTAGTGTCATTTAAAAAAAAACGAATACGATGTACAACTTAACTTCTTTTGATTACTAAGATGATGCTACACAGGTTATTTTCCACTTCAGCAACAATTACAAATATCTTCCATATCTCTATTTAACACTATTCTTTTATAATTGGACTTGCATTTGAAAATACTCAGTCACTCACAAAATAATGCAGATGTTGGGGTCCAAGCCACAAGAATGTGATATAAATTGAATCTCATAATAAGCTCTGATGTATTTATTACCATGTTGTGTTGTCATTTGCCAATACACGCATATAAAACCTACCGCATCAATAACTGTTTACATACCACTTTTCTAGTGTGCATATATATCCGATTATCCCATATAATTGCAATCTTTGCCATTTTTGACAAGAAAAGTGTTTCAGTATTTCATAAACACAAACATATACACCATTTCCCAACGTGTAAAGTGTACACTATATTAAGGGATAAAGGTTTTCGAATTGAACATGTGCAAATCTGGTTAGGCAATGTGCACGCGTTGGGCACTGTTAAGATTGAATTACAAAGCCAATTGACAAGTGAATTTAAATTGAGTTTGAATTCTACATAGCATTCTCTGAAAACTGGGCAAAAAATGAAAGTGAATTTCTGCTAACAATAAACCTGCATTTGCATGTTTCTAAATCATCTGGATTACTAATTTAATTTCTCCCTAACTGTTACATTTTCAATTGCATTTTAGCGGACAATATTTAAATTCATATTGTCTAACAATGAAATGAAACATGCCTCATTAACCTTGTCAAAGCTGAAAATGATTAAAAAAATTGATAGCATATAAATAAAATGAGCAGTAGAACGTGAAACATGGTAAACACATGCTATTGTTCAAACAATATANTTAAGAAATTCTTTGGAAAAAATATTAGACAAGAGAGGAATGATAGCCCTTAACCGCTCACATGTTTCAGTTGTTAAGAACTTGAACTTGTTATGGACCCCACCTGACCCAGATTCAAACTCGGCCTTCATATTTTCAAGATAAACACTCTGATTTATTTTCAACAAGCTGAGTGATGTATGTGGACTCTCTTAGAAATATGTTTAAATTTTTACCTGGTAGCCTAGTTTTTGGACGCACCTGACCAAGATTCAAACTTGGTTCAGATATTGTCAATACAATAATTTTGATCACATTTCATCAAGCTTGAGACATAAATTCTTGACCTAGAGCAGTTAATCTTTTTTTTACAACTTTGACCTAATGACCTGGTGACAAAGTTTCTAGACGCAGGTGACCAAGATTTAACTTTGTCCTAGACAATGTATGACTCAATGTATATGCAACTCTGTGAACAAGTTGACCCAGATTCAATCTCAGCAGATGAAATGTCAAGATAAACACAGGTGGCCTCTAGAGTCAAAACATGCTGAAAATTGACGATGCACACCACACGCCACACAACAACCCGGAAGCCAGACCAAGGGTGAGCATAATATCTTACCTTGAGCTTTTCATGGTCAAAAGAGCTAAACAAATTAAGAGTTAGCACACACAAAATTATTGTCTATCAGTGGAAACAAAAACAAAAATCTTCCTATCCTAACTACGGATTAGGAACATAATAGCAAGAAATACTCAATTTACATTAAATTCTATCTGAGTTTTTTCGTGGATCATAGTTTCCAACTGGGCCTTCAGCTCTACTATTTTGGCTGCCTGTTCATCGCTAGAATGTTACCTCCTCCTGTGAGGACACCAGCTGCTGGCGTATCCCCTCCAGCTCATCCTCAGCCGCCGTCACACGACTGAACAATCGGCTTATCTTGTCCTGGTATGGGTTGAAAAAACATGAACAAATTGGATAACTTCTATATTGTTACCAAACAACTGGTTGATTTTCTTCTCATATTGACAGGAAAAAACATGAGAAATAGTGATACCTTATCCCTTTTATATCAAACCTGAGATTATTTATTTCTTAACTACGTAACATGTGTATCCATAGTTATTCACTCTCTTAAAGAATACACCTACATTTTTAAGGGAACAGATTTTAAAACACACAATCATATTGCATATGTCAATTTAGAGGTATTTGTATTCTTTGGCATAACACGAAAAACTGCCTTTACATAAGAAATGTTTTTTCCAACTAATTCCAAATATGTGTTGTATGTAAAAAAAGAACTTTTACATCAGTTTGGAATAATATGAGAATGATTGGCACTATAGTCATTAATAAACAGCAAATATATATAAACATTAACTGTCGAGCACTTCTTGAGTGTTTTTCAAGTGGTCTGCTGCAGCTTCTGGAGTTTCACTTCTTTATATTGTTGAACTAACGATACGATGGTAAGGGCCTGTACCATAAGATTAAGGGATACATTTTCTTAGACATTAGAATATAGGAATTGGAAATATTCTTGAAACTGTTATGCAGTTTTTTATTTTGGAAAGACCACGGAGGGGGGAACAAGCCTACCCTCTTATAGAGTTCAACAAATCCCTTCACTCTAACCAAGCTAAAATGTTAAGAACCTTTGTAAAACCATATTGGTATTGAAATGACAGAGATCATCAGACAGGAAGAGAAATCGTATTGATGATAATGTGATATCCTTAGATTGTTTAGAGACAATCTTGAAGTGTGTCCAAATACACTTCGTAGACATTAGAATATTAGAATTAGGAATAATCTTGAAACTTTCAAGTTTTAAGAAGGCAGTTATGGTATTAGTATATATTAATTGTAGACAAGTCCAGTACCTGTGCAATACCCATGACACCTTTGACTATTCTCTAGAGCTATCAGATGAAATTATTACTTGTCAATCAATCTACAGCCCATTGATTTCACAAAAGATCCTCAGGTAAAAACTAATGGCTTTTTATTACAATCATAAACTTTTTCTGTCTATAAAAATCTTTCATGTGTTGGTCTTTTTACATTGGAATGTTTTAAACAACTAAATATTATACATAATTCATATTTTATTCTTTTGTCAGCAGAAAAAATTGGAGTTTGCAATTAAAATTGATCTTACATTTTCATTTTAGTGTGACAAAAGTTAAGATTTCTGTCAGAAGCCTTGTGACTACAGGCTCAGGGCCGAGCTCATTGTTACTACCTCAGCCTGGTGCATGTATGATAGGTTAGATATTTTACCTTAGTCTGGCGAATAACTGACTCCAGGTTTGATATCTTACCTCAGCCTGGCGCATGTCTGACTCAAGGTTTGATATCTTACCTCAGCCTGGCGCATGTCTGACTCCAGGTTTGATATCTTACCTCAGCCTGGCGAATGTCTGACTCCAGGTTTATTTTTTTTAGATATCTTACCTCAGCCTGACGCATGTCGGACTCAGGTTTGATATCTTACCTCAGCCTGGCGCATGTATGACTCCAGGTCAGATATCTTACCTCAGCCTGGCGCATGTATGACTCCAGGTAAGATATCTTACTTCAGCCTGGCGCATGTCTGACTCCAGGTGAGATATCTTACCTCAGCCTGGCCCATGTCGGACTCCAGGTGAGAAATCTTACCTCAGCCTGGCGCATGTCGGTCTCCAGATGGGATATCTTGTCATCCTTCTCGTCTATGACTGCCTTCAGCTTAGTGACTGTGATCTGGGAGGCCTCAAGCATGTTCGTGGTGCCCTCGTTCTCAGACTGCAGACACTTGTTCTCCTCTTTACGGTTGTGCAGCTCCTGCTCCTGAACAATGTATCAGTCATAATCACAATATGGTAAAGTGAACATCATATCAGTCATAATCACAATATGGACAGGTTAATGTAGCATTGCAGTCAAGTATGTGTGAACTTAATATAATTTCCAGGACTTTGATTTGGAAACACCACAGGAGAAGTAAATAGCGGACTCCCATTACAAATGAAAAACTTGAGGGCCCAAGGCCCTAAGTGGCTAACATGAGACCCAAATAAATTTTTCTGTTTCTGGGACCCATTCGTGCATGACAAAGCTCATACCATTATTTGTTTCTCCAGTTCTTCAACAAAACTTGTTTTCTCTGCCAGTTGCTTCTCCAGGTTTTCATTAAACTGCTTGTGGAACTCTATCGTGGCCATATCAACCTCTTGTTTGTCCTGGATATGCAAACAAAGCATAACAAAACCATTTTGACAATAAGGATGTTCTTATAGAATCTTTGGATGAAATAGTTATTTGGGATTATTAAAACTATTAACATATTATTTTGATGTACATAGATTTTTACATACTCATTTCCCTGCTAAAAAAATCTTTAAATTTCTTATTTCTTCTTTTACAAAAATGCTTCTTATATTGTACCAAACAATATATTTACGATCAACCCTGAAATTTAGCTATTGATAAATTAATGTGATACAGGTCTGCTTCAGGCACCAGCTCTCTGCATTTTTTTTCTGAAACTAAGATAATACCTTAATTACACTTTGTAACTGTCTAACTCAGGCGTTACACAAATGACGTTTTAAAATAAAAGCCAAAACCCAAACATGTTCCTATCGCGCTGTCTGTAAACAAACATACACACTGTGGTAATTTCCCAACAAAATCAACCACATTTCACGTTCTTACATAACACATTACAGTGGGGGTTTGCAAAGGAAAGTTAATGTTGTGATCCACATTCTGAACATGCACGCACAAACCTACATTTGGGCTATGCATAGTACCCCTCGTTTTAATGGAGTCAGAAGAAATTTACTTTTTGCATCCCCTGATGTTCAGGGGTGCTTGTTTACACGCATCGCCACCAGCATTTGCCGTTGATCAACACAAAATACATAGCTTGCAATGCACTGTCCAAACTGTAAGTCATACTCTTATCTACTCAAAATCCCCCTTGGGTGCCGCAAATTTGCGTATTGTCCACATGCTATGAAAATTCTCAGGACCTTTATCTAACGATGTAGTAAGGTATATTAATGCATATATCAACAAGTATAAATACTTTTTATTTATTGAAGGGTGCGGAACTAAAAAAACGGTTATTTGAAGGGTTGTGCCTTTTCTCAAATATGTGTAGTTAAATTATTCAAAAACAACAAAGGGCACTTACTTGTATTTGATAAAGTATAAGGTTATGGATCTTGTGCATGGCACATTTCCTCGTTGATATATATACACCTATGAAGTTTCATGTTAAAATCTTGCATGTAAGATGTAGCCCTTAAAAGTTACATCGTTCAAAAACAACAAAGGGCAACAACTCTTATTTACAAAAGTGTACGGTTATGGTTCTTTGTGAAGGCACTCCTCCTCATTGATATCTAAACACCCATAAAATTTAGTTTTGAAATTGTATACAGTGTCTGAGATAAAGACTTAAAAAGATGTGACAGACCAATAGACTGATGGATGTATTAAAGGTCAAACAACGCCAAAATATATCCCTCCGCCTTCGGCAAGCAATACAAATTGGACAAGCAGAACACTCCTTTTAACAGTAAGGACGGGGTAACATATTGGCATTTGCAATTTGCTGTTTTAGGGTCACTGGGACGTGTGCGGCCATGTCATCGTTTGCCTTAAGTTCTGTGACTGAATATTGTTCCTAGTTCATCAAAGATTAATAATCAAGATTTTGTACCTTTAAATTGTCATTTAATGATGAGCGACTAAATGTTGGAGAACATTGCCCTCTTACACCGCATCCTTCAGATTTGTAATTGCATTTAAAGGATCAATTTTTAATACACGTTAAATTTCTTCAAAATATTTAAAACCCCTACCAGGGTCTGGTTGAAGAAATCTGGTATGATCCTACAGTGCCTTGTCCGACGTTTATAGTTGTTTCCTTTTCCAACATAGACCTGATTTATATGATTGATTAAGATTTTAATTGATAAGTTTATAGAGATCTGCGCGCTAGCATTTGCCATTTGCAAAAGGCGAAAATGATGTTACAATGCATGGTACGGAAATTATGTAAGCATTGAGTTCTAACAGAGGCGTAGCGACAATATTCGGCGCCCGGGTAAAATGTATAAATTATGTGCCATCTCGCTCCAGTGAAACATTGGAGTACAGTATTCGGTCGGTGCCATTTAAAAATAAGAGCAAATTAGTTGATACTCAATATGACATTATAACACTATCACCAAACAAGGCATATGTTGACGACGCACGACGGAACAAAAGGCGATCACAAAAGCTCACCATGAGCATGTTGTGCTCAGGTGAGCTAAATAGACACCATAGGAAGACAAGTTGGAGAAAATTAGATGTAAACTTCTACAACGACAATACAAATGATCTTAACGGTAAGTGTATACCAACAGCCACCCTACTAAATTGATTTTTCTCGCTTTTATGCCCGCAAATTTGTCCATTATAGCATCAAAGATTATTTTTTTATAATTGTTTCATTCTCTATACTGAGAAGTGCAAGATCACAGAGATGTCCCATCAATGCCCTAAGATATGAGAGAATAAGCTTCAGCTTGCAAACGAAACGCTCGCAATTGGCTATTGATACTGCAATTGTTAAAAGAATGTGCAGAGCAAAGCGTAAATTGGGACAGACATCATCACCATACGACATACTGAAAGAATAAGCTCCAAAGGTGTCGATGGTAAGGCATCACCTCTCGTAGTCATCATCACCACACGTCATAATGAACGAAATAAGCTCCGAAGAGTCCATGGTAAGGCATCACCTCTCGTAGTAAGTAACATTTTACAGTCCTGAATCTCATTGAACAGTTCTTAGCATTCTATTCACTTTCATATAAATTTGCTAAGTCGAAGCAATTTTTGTGAAGCATATTTAAATACTCGCTTTTAACAATATTGTGAACATCCAGTGAAAAGCAAGATTTTAAGTTCAAGTAATTGAGGCAAATGTATCTCGTTGTTATTTCCTGTGGAAATCTATCCAAAACACTCTTCATATCGCGCACAACCTCCTCTTCTGCAGAAAGCCCGGCATCCCGTGCCAATTCTCCAGGTAACCGCCTCCTTCCCCTGGTTCGTCTTTGCAATTTAATCACACATTCTACACATCTCATCTTTGCACTATTAAGTGCGCGTTCACACAAACCATCGCGCGTTGAGTTTATTTGTATTTCCAATGCTTCAATATCAAATGCTGCATTCTTGAAATTCATGTTTAGGTCCTGAAGACGTTTTTGATCCCGATCAATTCTTACTAGAATGTCGTTCCAGAAATAGATTATCGTAGTAGACTGGTGGCTAGCACTACAAATTCAACACACATACAATGAATCCTCTTCGGGCGCCCCCTAATTTTGGCGCCCATGGCAAATTGCTCCCCAGCCACCCTCGCTACGCCTCTGAGTTCTAATCATATTGTCCGAGGCAATCTGTACATTGCGTTACATAATAAATCAAATCAAAGTATTCCGCAATCGTATCTATTAAAACAAATTAACAACTCTTATTTAAAATAAACAAGAAACCGTCGGAGACGGGTGATGCTCCCCAAAGTTTTTTTCGTCACAATATTGCCTTATATATTCAGATAAAAGGAAACGTCTTGAGGGGCATAACTTTGGACAAAATAATACGATGGATGATTTAGCAACTTAAAAATTTCAAAGGGCCAAAACTCTCTTAATAAATTATCTAACCAGAACCCACTAATAACATGCGCATCTCCTCAAGGTAGTTAAGCTCCCCATAAAGCTTCATTGAATTCCAGTCAGTAGTTGAGGAGAAATAGCCCGGACAAGAATTGCACTATATGTACAGTTTATAGAAAATTTTAAAGGGCCATAACTCTTAGTAAAAATCATCCGACCATAACCGGCTGATAATATGCACATCTCCTGTTGGTAGTGAAGCTTCCATAAAGTTTCGTTGAATTCCCGTAATAAGTTTCTGAGAAATAGCTCGGACAAGAATTGCACTATATGTACAATGGAAAATTTCAAAGGGCCATAACTCTGTGAATAATCATCCGACCA